>LZPO01045757.1:4676-18076 GCA_001675575.1 Neotoma lepida | reverse complement strand
AAGAAAACAGAATTCAGTATAATCAATTCCATTTATCTACAAATATGTGTTGTTAAAGTACTAGAAGATATATTAATAATAAAATGTTGGATCATTCCAAATTTATGAAATTCTAGGACAAGTCCAAATTAGTGAGTTTTTAATACCCCTAGTGGACAGTTTAACAGAGAANTGGGCAATCCACTACTGGTCATGTTTTCCTTAGTGTTTTTCAAATTATTATAAACAATTAAACATTTCCATGAGAAATTAGCAATGCTCTCTTGAAGCTCAGTGGATCTCTTATTTTAAATCAGAGACATATGCTTTGCAAGCTGACAAATGATAGCCAGTATGAAGTAAATTTCTAGCCTTGGTACACTTCCCAATGGACATGTGTCTTCATCAAAAAAAAAAATGACTAATTATCCCAAATGGTACCTCTTCTGGGGGTGGTGGGGGCAATTTCTGAAAAGGAACAACTAGCTGGTCATTCCCAGAAGTGAGTAGTTTCCAACAAATGGGTTAGGGTGAGCTGGTAAAGCACTTCTGGTCCAGCATTTGTCTTAGCAGTTGGCTCTGGCTGCTTCTTCCACTGTAAGTGCCAGCAGGTGGTTCTAACAGCCCACAGAGAGGCTGTTCTGAACTCCCCTGAACTGGGAANCAGAGGGAGGAAAGTACTACACGGGGGAAAGTGGGTACCAGCCACACCCACCAAGGTTTTCAGGAAATGCCTGGCAAGTTCTTCAGTACAGTTCATACTTGACATACAAGGCTTCAAGGGTTTCCACATCTTTGGTGAGAGCTAAGAACCCCAAACTCTAAGGTCTTAACCTTGGGAATGGCACCTCAGACTGGAAACCAAATGAAACAGCCCATCCAAGGAGAGCATTTGAAATAAATGTGTGCATTCAGCAAAAAGGATACCTAACATGAGGCTAGAACTACCAGAAAGTAGATGTTGACCAACAACAGCTGAAGGGAATACCGAACCATGAATGGGGTTGAAATGTCAGCTACTGTATCTGAGATGTGATGTAAGTCCATCCCCTGTGTTAGATGCTAATGTATTAGATGCTTGATCCCCAGGGTGGAAGGCTGGGAAAGGAGGAAGAACCAATAAGAGCAGAGTCTACTGAGAGTCTTAGGTCACTCGGGGATGCTGCATTTGGGAAGGACTGTGGGTGGCATTATGTCTGGTAATCTGCTTTTTTCCTCTAGAATCTCCTGCCTGTGATGCCATCTGCCTTAAGACCTTCACCAAAACCAAGCTGAGAATGGTGTCATGCCCATGAACCTTCAGAACTGTGATCTTAACATTTTTTATAAAGTACCCAGTTCCAGGTATTTAATTATAACAAAGAAAAAAATGGGCTGATGAATGGGCCAAACAAGTAGATGAAGACCACAGGGATAACTTCAGTGCAAAAGAAGAAGGATGTGACACATTCTAGTGAGAGGTGAACTAAAACTCACTTCTGACTCTCAAACAGGGCTGAAGGCAGACTCCTCCATTATTGTGATGGTCCTTTGATGTGTCCCCATGACCAGGCTATTGCCCCCAATTACTTATTCACATACTATGCCAGANGTCATCAAGAAGGTACTTTGTAGATAACATTAAAGTCCACAACTAGTAGATTTTAAGGAAAAACGATTATCTTTAGTAATCTTTATTTGTGATTCAATCACTTGAAAAGCCTGGAACAGATAGCTTGGGTTTCCTGGAGACAAAAGTCCTATCTGTGATTGCAACTGCATCCATGCACTGGATTGCAGCTGCATCCATGCATTGGTGTTNTCCCTTCCTGGTCATTCCTATAGACTCCATCCCTGCACAGCCCACTCCAATTATATGAACCAATTACTTGCAAAAGTCTCCTGGTATGTACCACTACTGGTCCTCCTCCCTGACTCAGCTCTGACTAAAACAAGCACCTTCACGTCTTCATCCTGCAGCAAGATAGATAGAGTTTTTGTGGAAACAATTTGAAAAGTGCTAACCCAAACCTACACAACTTGTGAATCAATCTACTGGCTCAGGAGTGGCAAGAGAGAAGTTGAAAAACACGAGATACAAAATATTGGTATTTATTCGTGTACGAAAAATATTCATTGTACTTTAAAAATTAGTTTCAATTGACCATATATACACATATATATTATGTACCAATGTAAAACAGCTGTGACTTGGAAAATAAAGGCACAGAAGAGTTTAAGAATTTAAATATAAGCATCTCAAATTACTGATATTTAAGTGGTAACTACTGATANAGAAGTANTGAACCTTCATGTTCTTTCTCTCTCTCTCTCTCCCCCACACACACTGACTCACTGCAAATTCTTACTGAGCACCAGCTCCCTGGTTGATGCTGTGCTCAGTACTAAGAAGGAGAATGGCCTGTGACCTTAACCCACACTACAACTAGAGAAGAGGACCACAGGGGCAAGGGCTAAGTCCCTCTAGGGAAGGGGCAGAGAGGTGAGCAAGACAGCACTTTCTGAGAACCATAAAATCAGAGACTTTCCCTAGCTCTGGGGACAGTGAGCAAATCATAACTAGGGGAGGAGAAGGGAGTGGTGGTATCTTAGAAAAACATGAAAGGTAGAAATGAAAAACAAGAAAAGTACAGCACATGANGTAATTCACCAGACTGTGGCTGAAGTGGCACATGAAAAAGAGGGCACGGGAAGGTCAGCATGGAGGGGGGCTTTGGGGCAGATGGTAGACAGAGGAATAAGAGCACACAGTATACATAGTCATGATAAGTGTTTTTCTTTCCAATAGTGGGCATTTATGAAAAGGACTAGCAGGGCTAGGACCCAAAGGAAAGCAGTGAGCTAGACACTTTCTGAATCCTTGCCTTCACAACCCTGTGGGTGGCCTCTGTGGGAGGCTAAGCCACTCTTGCTATGATAGTGCTCCTGGTGCTGTGGTCGGACATTGACACAATGGAGGGAAGGCTGGGATGTGGCCGCACAACTCTGGCAAAGGTATGCAGCAAGAGGGGAAAAGTGACATCAATCTTAGAAAGCCAATGAACAAAGTAAGGTCTTGGGAACTAAAGTCTCTCTTCAAGGTCAGCCAGGCGCAGGAGGGGCACACAAGTGACAACAGCAGTAACAGACCTATGCTTACAGGACATAGCTGAGCCCTCTTTAGGGTGGAATTACACAAAATACAACTGCTATCAGAAATCTTGTTTGTAGGAATCATGGCTGGTCTCTGGAAAAGACTCCTACATGGAGGTTAAAGACAACTACCACCTGATTTTCTAAGCTCTCCTTCAGGCCCAGATGCTCAGAGAGGTGAGAGGGAGCATTTCTACCAGCAGCAGAGACGTCTACACAGCAGCACTGAAAACTTTAATTTCAGTAAAAGTCATGAGTAAAGTAGGTTTGGTTTTCACACCCTGCAAACTGAGGCCAGACATTGCATAGAGGACAAAGCAGATCGCAACAGGAGCCCAAGAAGCAATTGTCAGATGTCGCCTCTCTACACTGATGCTGAGTTGGTGAGCCTGACTAGTTGTAAAAGGAACTTTACTGCACTCTGGGCAGCTGTGATGATGCAAATGTAAAAGTATGCTGCCCCACAAGGCGGGAAGGACTTGGCTTCCTTTTAAATAAACAGTCCCTCTCATTTGGGCTTATCTAAGAAGTTCAGGCAAATGTAACTGATGGATTCTTTGGTGTCACTGAAAACATCAATATACAGTTAAATCTCTAACTGTCTCAAGGTTCCCTTATTTACAGGCAGAAGTGCTTTGCAGGAAACAAGACAATCAGTGATCTTTATCAAAACATGTGCAAGATGATGTTGTCACATTATTCTTGGTATGTTTAAAGAGAAAACTGCCAAGACACCCATTATCATGGGATTAATGGTCAAATCTGGAGATCACTGACCCTTGAATAACACTAACTTTAACCTCATACATCTTGTAATAAGAACTGATGACTTTGTAAATACTGTGAGAACCACTGTTTTTTAAATCAATTGTCTCCATGACCTCAGAAACTGTTCACACAAANGGATTCAGCAAAGCTCACTGAGCATTCCTTTGTTAAAATAAAAGCTAATGCTCTGCTAAAGTGAAAGGGATAAAATATCACTGCTACCTTGGCTCCTGATTCTGTAAAGCCAGTCCACATTCGTGGGCTAGCCTGAGGCCTTGATAGGACCTTAAACTAAATGGCAGGGTTCCCAGGTCCATCACACTTGAGTACAACAGGACCCTTCTCTCCACAGGGACTTGGGAGCAGAGAAGTCTTCCTCTTTTTGACCACTCACTTCCACAGACAAAATAACTCTAACTCTCTGATAGATTCTAGCTCTTCTCATTTCCTACTTCCTGCCTGTTCGGATCCCTAGTAGTTAAGACATCTTGTTACTTAATTCACTGCATTCTGCCATTCCTAAACTATGGTTCCAATCATGTAATTTGGGGTCAGGAAACAGCTCTGGGAGACAGGGACAGAGTCAATTTTAAGTGACTTAGTAACTCCTCTATATACACTTTTACGATTTTTCACACGACATATATTGGCCAAATATGACTTTCTGATGGCAATGGCNTGGGAGGAACATTTNAGAAAGCCTCCTAAGGTTCTCCATTACCTGCAGATCCAAGTTCAAGCATTCAGGAAGGCATTCACTCAATGACACTAGATCTACTTTTACCTACATTACTTGCTTTCACTTCTCCTTGTATGCAAAACCTGCTAGTACTTGGTAGTACTGGTAGTATTTGGTAAAGTATTTACCTGGTAGTATTTGGTAGAGCCTTTGTCTTTCCCATACATATGTTACATTATGCTACATCATATACATATGAGTGCCCACAGGTTCTATTCAGATAACTGTAGGAAGCTTGAGGATGGAGCAGTTTCATTCATGTTTTTATCATCTTCAGCTCATAACAACATGAACAGTTAGTTATAATTGTCCCTGATCTATGTGTCATTGATACCTTCCATGTAAACCACACTACACAGAATAATAACAACGTGTTTAGTATGAGACACATCATTCATGCACAAAAAACTGATATTGAAACACTGCATGTTAATATATGAAACTTTTGAAATTCTTAAGTAGTTGCTTAAGTTTAAGGAAAAGTTTCAAGTAAAACAACTTCCAAACAAGGAGGTCCCCACACGCTCTCAGTTCAGGATAATGATGGAGCTAAATAGCCATANCTGACATCATTTGCAGGACTATATTCTAGGAGAGCTGACTTAACAGCATGGTCTTGGGTGTCATCTCAGGGACCACATGTCACCAAAGCAGGGGCACATACTTCTATAATTAATTTTAGATCTTACCTCAAATAATCTGAGAAAAGACCTCTAGGTCATTTGTAAAGGGCCATTCTGCTTCTGCCAAGAACACTTCTGCTTCCTTCTCGTTGTTACCAGGTTAATGTGACTGTACAGACACATCAGTCTACTAGAACTCCTAATCTGTACTCTGAAATGCTTAAAGTTTTGTTGTGAGACAGACCATCATCAAGAATATTTTTATTGCTTATAAAAGTATATCATTTGAGAGACAAGATACTAATATTGGGTTTTCTGGTTGAAGTGTCTGCAGGAAGAAGTAAAATATTTAAGAATGTTTCATTGGTTGTTAGTGAATTTAATTGTGCAAATTAATAAAAATNGTTGGCTCCTCCTAGAGCTTTGAATGCAGCATGTGGCCCTGAGTGACACCCTTGTTATTCAGTTATGGCTGAATGCCCCACAACTGTGACAGATTAACTGATTATAATACATGAGTCTATGTCAGTCNTATCCCCTAGACATGGTGGTCTGAACCTGAGAAACTCCACCTGCTAGTGTCTGTCTTCTCCTGAGCCCCAAATACAAACAATCCAGCGTAGAAGAGTTCAGGTCTGTGGGAACCTGTTCCCACTCATCCCCACCTGCTGGACTGACATAAAGAANNTAAGAGCCCGCAACATGTGTTTCAAACCAACTTGAAGAGACAGACTCAAATGCCCCTTTGCCTCTGATGTACTGTCTGACATAACCACGGCAGCTAAGAGCAAAGTTAAATGAACAGAATTTTGCCTCCCTCTTTCACTTTGGAAGAAATCAAAGTCAGCTCTGAAACACAGGTCTCAATATATTGTCTATACTGGCCTTACTGTGAGAAATTCTTCAGTCTAATCTAACATCTCTCTGTCATTCATCCTTTATTAAGCATTAAGTATTTTGTGCTGACTAACTTTTGTTCATCCTTGTGGTGGTTTGAATGAGAATGGTCCCCCATAGGCTCATATTTGAATGTTTAGTCATCTTTGATAGGATTAGGATTAGGAGGTATGGCCTTACTGGAGGAAGTGAGTCAATGGGGGGTAGGCGTTAAGGTTACAAAAGCCCAAGTCAGGCCCAGAATCTGTTCTCTCTCTCTCTCTCTCTCTCTCTCTCTCTCTCTCTCTCTCCTCCCTCCTCTCCTCTCTGCCCCTGTGTCTCTGCCTCTGCTTGTGTCTCTAGATCAGAATGTAGCTCTCAACAACTTCTCCAGCACCATGCAATGATAATAATGGACTAAGTCTCTGAAACTGTAATCAAACCTCAATTAAATGCTTTCTTTTCTAAGAGTTTCGGTGGTCATGGTGTCTCTTCACAGCAATAGAACAGTGACTGAGATAGAAGTTGATATCAGGGTACTGCTGTGACAGGCCTGATTGACCATGCTGTTTTTTAGAGAAATATGGAAGAAGACTTTGGGACTTTTATTAGAAAAGTATTTGAAAGCTTCAAGCAGGAACCATCCTAATGGGCCATCCTAATAAGAGCATGGAAGTCCATGCTGAGGGAGATTTGAACTGTGGGGGGGGGGTCCCAGCTCAAAAAGTTTGAGAGGGGAAGAACATTAGTAAATTCTCTAGAGACATTCTTGGGATGTTTTGCAAAGAATGTGGCTGTGTTATGCCCTTGTCCTAAAAATCTTTCTAAGGTTACATTGAAGGGTTTTAGATTAATGGTTTTAGCACAGGAGATTTCAAAATAGCCTAGTATTGACTCTGCCATGTGTCATTAGTAGTCNTTCTTTTGTTTCTTTGGTTTTGGTTTTGTTTTTCCAAGACAAGGTTTCTCTGTGTAGCTCTGGCTATCCTGGAACTCACTTCCTCTGTAGACCAAGCTAGCCTCAAACTTAGAGATCCATCTGCCACTGCCTCCTGAGTGCTGGAATTAAAGGCATGTTTAATCACCACCCTGCTTAGTAATCAATCTTACATATATTTACAATGAAAAGGAGCAAGCTGGACAAAGAGAAATACAAAATACATAGTATGAGGAGAAAAGAAACACCAGGAAGTATAATGGAGCTAAGTACTATGCTGTGGGATGATCCTTCTGTACACTGTGAATATGTATTCTCTCATTGGTTAATAATAAAGCTGTTTGGCCTATGGCAAGGCAGGATAAAGTTAGGCTGCACAATCAAACTAAGGACTGGGATGAGGAAGGGTTGGGTCAAGGGAGACAGTAGCCAGCCACCCAAGAAGCAAGATGCCAGAGAACAGGTAAAGCCACAGCCACATGACAATACCTATGTATCAGGATGCAAAAGAAAGCAACTGCCAAACTTTTCCAAGACAAGGTAGGACAGTCCTTCAGAATTTTCTGCTTCACAGGAAAATCTGTCAGATATTCTAGGCCTGTAGACCAAAGATGGATGCCCTAATGTTACAGAGAAACTTTGGGTGACTGTCCAGGCAGCCTGATGTCCCTGTCATTCAGTAACATTTCATCCTTCTGGAGTCTTTGATGGAGTTGAAGACTCCATATAGTTATAGCTATAATTTTTCTTAGTTATGATGAAAGGACAAATTAGACATAAAACCTTGAACTCATCAAGATAGGATGGATAATTGAATGTTTTCTCTGATTTTCTCAAATACAAATAGACTGGCTATTGTAACTGTGATTCTTGCTTGATAACTGTTTTGTTGTATGTAATTTTACTATGTTAAAGTTAAAAACCTTCCTTTTTGATTAGACAAAAGGAGATGCTGTGGGATGATACTTCTATATGCTGTGAATATGTATTACTCTCATTAGTTAATAATAAAGCTGTTCGGCCTATGGCAAGGCAGGATAAGGTTAGGCAGAGCAATCAAACTGAGGACTGGGATGAAGAAGGGCAGGGTCAAGGGAGATGCTAGCTACCCACCCAAGAAGCAAGATGCCAGGGAACCAGTAAAGCCATGGCCACATGGCAATATATAGATGAATAGAAATGGGTTAATTTAAATGTAAGAGCTAATTAGTAATAAGTCTGAGCTAATGGCCAAGCATTTTGTAATTAATACAAGCTTCTATGTATTTATTTGGGGAGGAGGGGCAGAAAACTCCACCTCTATTTACAGTCCTGTGGTCAAGGTGATAAAAAAGAAAAGGTGATAAAAAGAAAAACCTGATGTTAAATGGAATAAAGGGAGTAGTGACCTCAGGTCAAGATCCCACCCAGCTAAGCTTCCAACCCGTGAAAAGGAACTTAAGGAAAGTTTAAGCAGTGAAGGAAACCAACAACAACAGAAAGCTGATGCAAATGTAATTGAAGGATGAGGCCATGTTCCAACCCCAGCAAGTAGCAGAACTTGGCAGCAGATTTAGAGACAAGGGTACAGGAAAGGTGTTATGGAATCTCCCCCTTTAACTAAGGAAAGCTGCTGAGGCCAGCAGTGTGTCCGGGTGTCCCTGCATGGAGGGAGGACTAGAGAGGCCTTTGAGAGAAGATGGGAAAATGAAGCCTGGATTACCTTGGAAACCCCAAAATGTTGCAGATGTCAGAGTTGTGGGATAATTGCGAAGGAAAGCAGCTAATTGAGTGGAACCAGCCAAAGAGAAAGAAGTGTGTTGCAGTCAACAAAGCTGAAAAGAGTTGGAATTCTTAAGAGTGCTCTGCCATCAGACATGGAGATGTCAAACGTGGAGTTTGCCCTGCTGGTTTTCAGTCTTGCTTTAGTGTACCATTTCCTCACCGTGCTCCCTTTCCCCCCTTTTGGAATGTAATGTATATTCTGCGCCATTGTATGTTGGAAATGTGTATCTGCCTTTCTATTTTGATTTTACAGGGGTTATATTTAAGAGAATGCCGTGAGTTTCAGAGTTAAAACTGTGATGAACTATGGAGACTTTTGAAGTTGGACTGAATCTATTTCTGCATTATGATATGGTTATAAGACTATGGAGCCAGGGAGTGGAATGCGGTGGTTTGAATAAGAATAAGACTCCATAGGCTCACATTTGAATGCTTAGTCACCATGGAGTTGAACTCTTTGATAGGATTAGCAGGATTAGGAGATGTGGCCTTATTGTAGGAAGTGTGTTGGTAGGCTTTGAGGTTTCAAAAGTCTATACTAGGCCTAGTCTCTCTGTCTCTCTTGTCTCTGTCTCTCTCTGTCTCTGGATTAGGATGTAGCTCTCAACTACTTCTCCAGCACCATGTCTGCCTGCTGCCATGCTCCCCACTATAGTGATAATTAATGGAACGGGCCTCTGCAACTGCAAGCAAGTCCCCAGTTAAATGTTTTCATTTATAAGAGCTGCCACGGTCATGGTGTCTCTTCACAGCAATAGAACACTGACTACAATAATCCTCCTAGATTGTTAAAACCACATTGCCTTCTGGCATCTTCAGCATAAGATGGGTATCTTTTCCTTNTTGTATCCCCAGCACTTGGCATTANGTCTTCTCAACAGAAAATCCTTGTTAGATGTGTCTTATAAAGGATGCTGTCTGATAAATACAGCTCTTTTAGAAACTGTGTAATTTAGCTAACACCCTTGAACAGGAACTCTATTCATTCAGCAAAACAACTGTTCAAAGCCAGTAATCCCAGCATCAAGTAGCAGAAGGCAGGGCTGCAGCAAGTTCAAGGCCAGCCTGACATATACAGAGAGTTTCAGGCCAGCCAAAGCCACACNGAAAGACCCTGTCAAACAAACAAAAAGACAAGAGCTGTTCAAGTCTTCCAGATAACCTGGCAACATGAACAAAGAGATCTTCCTCGATATCTGAATAACCCCCCCACCAGCTTCTGCTATAATCCCCAGTACTCAGGCTCTCCAAGACTCAGTCTAGTAGCAGCTACAGTCAGACAGTACGACTCAGGGTCCATGACAATAGAAGGTAGTATCAGCAGTTCAGAATCCATAATGGACTGAGAAAGCTGGTTCTTCCAAGACTGGGCTTGGCCCACCTTTTGCTCTGCTCCACTTCTTCTATTGCTGAAGGTAATGTGAATGAGTGAATACCCACCCCTCACAATCTAGCAAACCCTCCATTCTACTCAAGGGTGCCTGAACAGAGTCAGGAGGAATGCCTAGAATTCCAGCTACTCCAGAGGCTGGGGCGGAGGCAGAAGACCCACAAGATTGAAGACAGCCTGGTCTAAATAGCAGACCCTATCTCAAACCATAAAAACAAAAAAGGATAAAAATGCAAATCAGTGGTAGAAGGACCGGCTTAGCATACACAAGATCCAGGGTTCAGTGCCCAGTAAGAAAAAGGAGTGGGGGGTGTCATTAACAGAAGACACAGACACAGATGGAAACGATAGAATCAATTCAAAAATGAAATCTTGAATGGCAAATAGGCATTAAATCTTTCCATATACTATCAAAGTAAACTTTCTGGATTTCACATTAATTCATCTACATGTTAGCAATGCTTCTAGTACTAAGTTACACCATGAAAACTCATGTTTATAATGATGTGCCTAAGGAACTGGGAACAAAAAGACTTTATATTTTATAATTCTTCAGTGCAGAATAAAACCACACTGAGCCATATTTAATATAATAAACATGTATTTGCCAACTAGTTTAGAGAATGCTTACAGTCAAGCTGTCACCAACTCAAGGAAAGGATTATTGAGTTTTAACCTTAAATATTAACAAATGACCACAGGCTAGATTCTCAATAACAAAAGAGAGCTAAGATCTGACTTCTCATTCAAGACAGCTTAGTTAGAAAGCATTTTTATTTTAATTCTGAGAGTATGATATAGGAAAGTCAGCCCAACATTCCTTGTAGACATCTGGCTGAGGCCTGCTCAGTGGAAAATTACTGTTCATGCTGAGCAAAAAAATAATACCATGCTTCAGTTGAAATTTTCTGGGCTTAGTTCACAATGGCTTTTTGTATGCATGTTTATGTGGAAGAATTTTTTCATCATATGAAAACAGAAAAATTATTCCCTTGAGTTACAGTGATAGGTGACTGGAACATACTAACCAATCAGAAGAATAAAATTTTATTTAAAACTAAAAAATACTGTAAATTTTAAAAGTTAGCCTCTGGGCTACAAAATCACAGTTTCATAATTACATGGAAACACAAAACCACACCAGGCCAGCCATTCACTTCTGCAGTAGATGGCCCAGAAGCTGGCTAAGCAATGCAGTGTCTTCCTAGCACCCTGGAATGGTCGCCACCGCTGATCAAGTCAGGAGGAAGACAGAAGAAAGGTAGTTACTATATTTAATCTAGGTTCTTAGATTTAGGGCAAAAAGTTNAAATTTATCAGAATTCAAAGTTGGTATCATATATTCCAGACACGTTAGGATATTCTTTATATTTACTTATCTTGTATTCTAATGGAAATTTATTAGAATACAAGATAAAAAGATGAGCAGCACAAGACACCATTCCCTATGAAAAAGAGGGACTGTGCCTCACTCAGGAAAGGGTGACTTTGAAAGTCACACTTAGAACTCTGAGTTAAGGTTTGTGCCTTAGAAAACATCTAAAATATATATATGAAAAATGCAAGTGATCGAAGGGAGCTGGGCTGCTGATGCTAAATGTTCTCAGACTTCAATTTTTCTACACTTACAAAAATGTAAATGAATAATTTCAACCATTTTCTATGGAAAAAGCAGCCCATTAGCATTGCTAGTTATAAATAGATGTCAGCGGGATGACTCACAAGATCTGCTCTGGCACTCTCGTTATCTTAAGAAAGTTGACCTTTTTAGGTCCCCATTTTCATCTGTAAAAGTGAGGGAAGTAAAGTAAATGGTCTCAGATAACGTTCAGCTCTGTGACACTCCAACGTTCTGCCTACATTAAGTTTGCTATTTGAAGACAACAAACTATTATTCTTCTAGTGGTTTGCAACATTAGCAGAAATGATTGGGAGAAAATGATGGCCTTTCTGTTAAGCTTTATGCATTATTATTCCATTTTACTTTTTTATTATATACTCTTACCAGTATCTCAAGAAATTCCAAGATCCCAATATTTTAGAAATGATGAGAACTTCCTTTAGTGACTTCTCTTGCCTCTCAGAGGGTACACATCCCTTAAGAGTCACTGGTCACATGATCCCTTCATGGGGGATAGCTGACAGACCAGAGTGGAGTTAGATCAGGGCTCTGCCCACTCCCACCACACACTGCCTTTCAGTACACAACCCTTCATAGATCTAGCAACAACCAACTGAATCCTCTGTCCAGTTTGACCTTTACCAAAGACTTTTCTTCTGACATAGACATTCAGCTCTGTGTCAACACACTGGTGAAGGTGGCCACTCCTTCCTCCTCTTTCCTAGTGGGGTCTCTCCAGCATGCCACACTCTGTAAGCCTTGGCACTTTGTTTTCCATCACGGACTTGCAGACAGTGCCTCTGCCTTGTTTTCCAGGTCAGAGTTTCTGAGGAGAAATGTGCGGTCTCCTTTGCTGTTCCTAAGTTGGACATGTTCCTTTTGTCCCTGGTTCCTTTCAGCTTTTCCACTTGATTGTGCCTCACCTCGATTGGGCCTCTTCATTTTTCTCATAGTTGATAGGACTGCCTAGATCTGTGAACTTTCTACATTTACCAACTTTGGGAAATTTTTAGCTTTCTTTCTTTGAATTTTTTTTTCACTTTTATCTTTTTGGGGAACTGAATCACAGATTTATTTCTTGTTGCTGATTGCCATGGTGGTGATGACCGATGGTTTGTTTAGTGACTTCTAGACTATTCTTTGTGGCAGGCTGGCACTCAGGCCCGCTCAGTGCAGGTGGCTGCCTCTCAACTAACAAGTGGCTAACACTCTTGACTCCCTGGAAGCACAACTGTCTTCTAGTCCTTGCAGGAGAATTGCACACGTCAAGACACATTGTCAATATTTGGCACACTGGAAAGCGAAGACACAGCAGAAGTAGGAAGGCCCAACATTTCTTCCTTACTCCCTTCCTTGAAGGGACCAGGAAGCTAGCCCAAGCCTAGAATAGGTACCTGTTCCTTCAAAGACTTTCAAGGGAGATGTTTTNNCTCACACCAAGAGGGAAGGATGACACAAGAGGGTATCAGCAAAGTCTGAGAAAAGACCAGAAACTTCCCAGTGAGTTCTTCCAAGGTTAGTGCCATCATGCCCTCTGTTCTACAAGGATTGTTTCTGATGACTGTCCATAC
>LZPO01045755.1:10250-20816 GCA_001675575.1 Neotoma lepida | reverse complement strand
AGACATGGGATCTCAAGTGTTGGGATTAAAGGTGTGTGTGCCACCATTTTCTGGCCTCTATGTCTAATCTAGTGGTTGTTCTGTTCTCTGACCCCCAGATAAGTTTATTAGAGTACACTATATATTGGGGGACACAATATCACCACACCTCTGGGCCTTCATCTTCAAAGAACACAATAGGTATCTTTACCTGAATCTTCAATGTCTTCTNAAGAAGGCCATGTCATTCCTGAAGATGACATCTTTTTTAAGACCCCATGAATTATAAGGTCTATACTAAGCCTACATACTTTTAATTCCCAATCTTGCCATTTCATAATTGTTTGTCCCTCTGTGCATAAAATGTCTTATTCTATGACATCTCATCTACCTTCTCACAAGTCTGTCNTGCATGTCTGACATTCACATTTATTGAAGGCCTAGATCTTGAATTCTAAAGTCATCTTGTAGGAATTTAACACATAAAAGTCACGGTTTAAAAAACAAACAAACCTTGAAATGTACACATGATGGCTGTGCTTAGTAACTTTCACTTCCACAGAATCTGATGTACATTGTAAGTAGAATGACTTATTGTGTTAAAAGTATAGACTTCGGTGTTTTTCTATCTGACCCCAGGTTTCTCTGCAATGTTTATTGAATGTTATCATCTACTTACTCTCGCTTTTGTTTTGTTGTTTACATCTTTCCAGAGGTATTTGAAGTGGTCACTACAAAATCTTGTATTTATCTTTTGAATATGTATTATGCCTCCTCTACNTTGGCCTCTTTCCCAAAATGGTGATCACAAATAATTAGGAAGGTTGCTTTAGTTTCTATAACTAGCAATGGAGAAAATGTTCACATCTGAAATGATCATAAGGTCTTATATAAGGCAAGGTCCACTCTCAAGCAACATCCAATGATGTCCCTGTGGAAATATGTAATGTAAGTATAATATCAATGGCAGAAGCCCAATAGCAAGGGAAAATTCCATCCAATGGCTAGCCTCCTTGCCTGTTTCTCTCTTGAGGATGATTAACTAGACTGGCCAATAAATATGTCTAGTTAGAGATTACTTTTGACAGATCCAAATTTTGGCAGAAAATAAGAAGAACACTGAAGTGGACAGGGTCAGAAATAAACGTCTCATTTAAAAGACTGAGTGAACACTGGTTGCATTCTTAATTTAGGGATAACACACCAGGTAACAGAAAGCAAGACTATGAAGGAAGATTTGAGCTGAAGCACAGTCAGCAGTAGAGTATCTTAGCCTACAGTTCTGATGGGATGCATCTTTCTGGTCTAATCAATGCCAAGCTCTTTTCCTGAAACTCTTTGAGGTTGATAATCTGATGATTTACTTCTAAAGCTGGGTAGAGTGAAATCTGTGCCCCTGAATTACCTAATTCAATGAATCCTCTGGGGATTTCTTATTTGATATAAAGTGAGCATTGTTGATAGAGACCTTTATGTGTTACAGTGTTAGGACTATTACAGATCCCATAAATCCTACNTATCTGCAACCTCTATCATACCAGAAATAATAGTGGTCAAATTTTACACACAATACAAACATCCATTAATAAGATCCTTGCTCTGTCTTAGGAAAACCAACCTATCTCCTTGGATTCTGAATTATTATCATAATTTCCATATATTTGAACTAAGTTCAAATATGGAACCCCTTTTGACAAAATAACTTCCATGGTTTGTATATAAGTTGAGTTCTCTAGAGGTTTATGTGTTTGCAGTTTGATTCTCTATGTGACATTAACAGCTGTTGGGGTCATTAAGTGGGGGCATCTCATNCAGAGAGTCATTAGAGCAAATGGTACAGAATTTTTAAAAGGATCTAATGTAATTCTTGTGGGATTCCAGTTAGTTCTCCTACCTTAGTTTCCTGTCCCATCATATGCTTTTTCTCTCTTGAACACCCTTTTCTTTGGTGTCATCCACAGTGATATATTTCTGCCATGAAGTCATCACCAGAGCCAAGAATATACCCTTGAACCTCTAGAACTATAAGCTACATTAACTTGTTTTCATTATATTGTACCTAGTCTCAAGCACTTCATTATAATAACAGAAAACTGACTACTAAAATAGCTATTGTGTTCAGATACATTATATTAAAACACAATGTAATAAAAAGGTAATATAAAGTAATATATGTGTATGTATATGTGATCCTTGCTTACTTGATGAAGATTTTATTCTAATCAAATTATAATTTTAATACTGAAATTTTCATTGGAAAAATATAAATAGGGAATTGAATGTTATGTGATTAATATAATTAATAAGTCAATATTAATGCCATCTTAAATTTGACATATGTAGTTTATCAATGTGTTTTGTTTTATTCCCAATAGAAGATAGATTACAACTACTGTTGTCTTCCCATTGATGCTTTACAATGGATTAGCAAACCTATTCTTTAATGAGGCCATTTTAAGGATGTGGAATCCAGTTTCCTACCAGCCCCCTGGAAGGCATAGTGTTCTCTAGTTTAGATTTAGCTAGCCAGTGTAAACATCACTAAGAGATTAAAAGCTAATACTAAATCATCACACTTGATCCTTTATAGTATCAGAGTTTGTGGAAGAGCTTATCTTCACTTCCAGTGTAGGCAAGTCACAGTTAAACAGTATATTAGAGCAACGAAAAATAGCCACTATTAAAACATCACAGAAACACAGAGCAGAGGAAAGTCATTGCAATGCCTACATTTTCAGAGAATAAGATTGAAGATGAAACAAAAAGTTCTTACCATCTCCAGGCAAGCAACCTGAACTAAAAGATATATCATCTATAGCTATAACTTCCTCTTGTCCATGAGTGGTAAGGATTTGAGCTTGAAAAACAACCTGCACAAGAAAANCAAAACAAATTAAGAACACAAAGCAAGGAGCATCACTCTCTCATGATGCTATCNAAGAGAGCCTGCAAATGAGATGCATGCCACACCTGGAAGTACACGGGTACCACACAAATTCCAAGGAAAGAGGATCAAAGCAAATGTTTTCAAGAATAAACAATGTAACCATCACTGTGCTACAGACATCTGGTGTGGGCTAGGAGCCATGTCCATGAACTCATGCGGCTTCTCCCCTACATCCACCTTTACATTTTGAGTTCCCATATGTAGCATATATGTGTTCACATAAGTTTCATCTTGATCTCTGGACCTTGGCAATTTGTCCATTTTTACTTCTAATTTTTCACATTTCATTCACAGTCTTGCCTGAATTGTCTTTGTGTTATCCTCTTGTACATTGCTAGTCATTAATAGAATCATGCTTGGAAAAGTGACTTACAAGGAGTATGTTTTATGTTATGATGTGTAGACAACCCAAGTCTACATAACAGGAAATATCCTTCTGTGATGAATTTTAGAAATCCAGAGAGAAACCGCTGGATTTTCCAACTACCTAAATCAGTAAAAAACCAGTGCATTGATGGAAGTTTTATCTCAACCTCACCAAGAAATGTCAATGGTGCTGGTGGCTTTATTCAAGTATGTATTAAACATGTGTAGATTGTTCAACTTTTTTTATTATATAAACACTACCACTTCAGAAAATCATATTCCTTCCTGGGTTAATGTTTAGTATGGATCAACCAAAGCAAATCCCTGTCCTGAGTTGCATTCACTTTTGATCCTACACAACGTGCTGTGCTAGTGTGATTCCTTGCAAGGAAAATGTTCTCTACCATTCTATTAAATATCCAGTAAAAGATGTGTCCCACCTTAAGTAACTTAAAATGTAAGTCTAAGAAAGGCATACCCCTCACACAAAATAGAAAAACTAAAGGATTGCACAGAAAGCAAAATCATGTTGAAAAGATACAGAAAACATTGTTAAATACTAAGAAATGTAGCACGCTCCTCATATAGGTACATAAAATAATATGTATAAAAACAACCCATATAAAGGCTAGAGCAATGGCTCAGTGGTTCCAAGGACCCTGGTTTGGTTCTCAGCACCCACAAAGCAGTTCACAAACATTCCTGTACATCTGGTTCCAGGGGATCCAACACCTTTTCTGGCCCCTGCAGGCATCGGGCATGCAAGTGGTTTTTAAATGCATATTCACACAAAACACTCATACGTATAAAATAAAATTAAACTTAAAAATCAATAAATAACCCATATAATATGATTTATACAAGGAAAACAAGTTATACCTAAAACAGTAACTGAGATTCAGTTCAGTGTGAGAGTACCTGCCCTGTGAGCCTAAATCCCTAGTTACTCCCCTCAAAGCTCATTCAATGCTATGCCAGGCTTACATCTTTAATCCTAGATTTCCAGAGGGAGGCACTGGAGGATCAGTAGTTCAAGATCATCCTCTGTTGTATAAAGAGTTGGAGGCCATCCTGAATTTTATATCAAAAGAAAAGTATGGTCGTGATAGATAAGAGCAATGGCTGATCTTCCAAAGCACCTGGGTTTGATTCCCAGAACCCTGATGCTAGCACATATCCATCAGTAACTCCAGTCCCAAAGCATCCAACAACCTCTTTTCCTTAACCTATTAACTTTCCACAGATATTAGGCATGTGTGTGGTATATAGANATGCATGCAGGTACTCACATAACATGCTAAGTAAGTAAATAAATAAACTTTGAAGAAATAAAATACAAGACTTGATACATAACTAACATTAAATATTGTTAGCTATTGTTACTATAACAGATATTAAGTTATGAAAGCTATTCTAGGAATTATGCTTGAGAATACAAACTTCAATGTTCCTATAAATTGTTCTTTTATTTTTTTATTTTTTTATTTTTATTTTTCTGTGAAATTTTCCAGATGTCTCTGTATTCTAGCAAATACCAAGTTGAGCATATCCCCACAGTCGTCATCTTTAAAGTGAGAAGTAGAAATACTTCTCTGTTTTGTCACTGGTCTCATTTCTGCTTCTCCCCACTCTCTCCCTAAAGGACCACCCGTCATCAGAGCTGAGCTGGTATCCCCTCTGAAGTAACACGTATTTTACTTCACAAATATCTGCCACTCTCCTGAGCTCTCTTTCACTGTCTCTGTCGCCTGCCAGGCATTTCCCCTCAAATGAGAAAAGTTACTTCTAATTCATAATACGCTGCACTTTCTCCCCAAATTGAGCCTCTTCACTTCATCCATTTGCTGACAATGAATCAGGCTGCAATGCTCAAAACTCCAAAATGACCTTTAGAATCGTTTTCTCTTTAGGTCTCATGTCTAATCAGCCAAGACCTATTAAGTCTATTTCCCTTCTAGCCCTGTTTCCATTCTTATTTCCTCATGCCTGATCTATTGAAGCAGCCTTTAAATTACCTTCCTACCTTAATCCTCTCCTCGTTAGAGTTTGCAATAGATATATGTTTATTTGTCTCAGCTAAATCACAGGCTAACTTAGTATAACTGAAGAAAAGTTATTGTGAAAATTGGCTGCCATTTGAGCCCCCCTGCTCAGCCATAGGGATATTTTTCTTAAAAAAAAATGAGGACAGTTTCTCTAAGGGAAATTTACTAATGGGTCTGTGAGGCCACAAAACACAGAGCCCATCAGGCTTAACTAAATGGCCCCCCCACTAAATAGATTTAAACAAGAGATTTGTTTTTCCCAAGGATGTTGGTTATAATCTGAAAACACAGCTAAAGCAAATAAAATCCCAGGCTAATGAGAAAGAGCCAGGTCCCATGAAGGACCAATGCCAGAGGCTGTCCTGGCTTGTGGTAGAGCTATTTCTACAAAAAGTGATATATAACACTTCTTGCTTTATCCAAAGCTTTCTCAAAGATTTTTTTTCTAAACATGTATGCTATTTGGATGGCATTAGGAATTTTTTCTAAAGGAACAAACCAGCCCCAGAAAAGGAACAAAAGGGGGAAAAAAGAAACCAGCAGATCATATGAGAGACAATGGGTTAGGGGTTCACAACATCTCAGGAGGAAGGCATACCCTGCACTGAGTCGACAATAAATGAGACAGATTTCTTTTCCCCCAGACATTTTAGAGAAAATGACCTTGGAATAGAGACAAGAGGTCTACTCTCAGGACTCTTGATTTAAATGTTGGAAGAAGCCATGATATCAGATCAATAACAGACCAGAATTAACAATAAGTTCATGACCAGAAATTCTTACAATTATGTAATTATATAGATAAGTGATACATAGATAAATGATCGAAAGACACATGCCATTAGAGCTAATTCATAGTACATATTCAATTAGTTTCCAATCAATCTCTTTTCTTTTCCTTGTGTTTTTAGAGACCGTCTCCTTACAGAGACCAGGTTGGCCTAGAACTTCGATTCTCCTGCCTCAGCTTCCCAAGTGCTGGATTTATAAGCATGTGTCAGCATACCTAGCTGTCATTTTTTTAACCATATGAAAGAATATTTACTGATTTCTATGCAACAGAATTTGACTGCTTTTGGAGGTTCGGATTCTTATCCACATCTTCTCAAATTCTATAGTTAGACATAGTTTAGAAAATTACTATAGTTCAGTGACTAAGTGATTGATAGATGAAATCAAACTTCCATATGTTCTAATATGGTGTGCTGATGAGATGTTATCAAACTAAGTAAAGCTCACAGCCTCAGTGTTAAAATGGGGGCAAGTCATTAGAGGGTTCCCTTGAGGGGTCACTTAGATTGTGGCACAAAGTACTAAGCATAATTCCTTAACTTTAGTAAACGTTCTTCAGTGTTAGTTGCTACTGTACCTTA
The DNA here is from genome assembly GCA_001675575.1 of Neotoma lepida. Lineage (NCBI taxonomy): Eukaryota > Metazoa > Chordata > Mammalia > Rodentia > Cricetidae > Neotoma > Neotoma lepida. Next base: position 14,106 of record LZPO01045755.1, on the reverse strand, counting down.
AATGTTTTCAAAATGTCTATGAAATTTTGTCATCTTTGTTCACAATGTCAAGTCCTTGTTTATGGATCAGTACATTCTGGGAAATTAAAACACTTCAATTTTATTAAGAGATAAAGGTAGATAAAGGACCCTGGGTGACAACCAGCTTCAGGGGATTTCCCAAAAACTCACATTCACTTGGGATGTAGCTGTCACTGACTGAAATAACCTCTCTAGGTATTTCTAAAGAAAGCGTATCTGGCTTTAAACTATCAGAAGTCAGCATGGAGGGGAAATTGCAGAGAATGAAATAATTCCTAAGGCTTTCTAAGTTGCAGAGGCAGCAGATATAATGTAGAGGTGCTGATTAGAAAATTCCTGAAATAGTCTTCTCACAAAAACTCCACAGGAACAAGATAGTGGATGAAGACGCTCAGCATTACAAGCACAACACATCCCTGCAGCCCACCACACAGCAGTGAATGAACATTTGCTCACTTGCTGACGGGAGAGATTAAAGATATCTATAGCCTTAAAGCGTGGGTACAGCCTCAGCATTCCAAGGGCCATGCAGTCTACTTCTTTTTACAAAGCTTTTTTNCTTACAAGCACTATTTTTTCATCAAGGTATGTAGGGAAACACATTAATATACTGAGGAAGCATCTATGATAATTAATTGAAGTTGCTGCTGCATTTTTAAAAAATCCCATGAATAACCTGTGTCCCAGCCACAGCTGAATTGCCCTAGAGGTGATATATTCTGGAATTTTAAGTTTTATATTTATCAGATACACAATTTGAGCAACAGAATCTATAGTTTTTGGAAACAGGTACCTGAGGTAATCAAAGAACTCATTTTGAATGGTTTGATTGACAAGGTCCAGCAAGTATCACCTTTGCCAATCTGTTACCCTACTAATAGAAACCTTGACGTAAAGATATGCACAACAACTAGATACTAAACATGTATTAACTTGGCAAAGATCATTTAAGAGTTTCATAGTACTCAGGGTTTCATAGTTATGAAAAATGAGTAAGTAATGATTAAAATATAAACCTAAATAAGATTCTCATCCGCCATTCAAATTACACCAGAGAGAAGGTAATGGGACAAATTGGGATATATAGCATCAAATTAGATATTTTTATATAAATTTATTTTTAAATGATAATTATTGATAAGAAATTAGGGGCAGTTTACATCTCTCAACCTTCATCAAAGAGGCTTCAATTTACAGTTGATTGCCATTAACACAAACACCTACAAATGGTCAATGTGCAGAGAATAGGGGACTGTTGAGTGTTCAGCTCTAAATGGGACATCTATATTAATCCACTTCCCCCAAGACTAAGGGACCATCATGGAATAGTGGGCAGAAGGATTTTTAAGTGCCAATAATAGTGGATATCTTCAGCAAGTGTTTTTGCTGGGTATGACAGGGCTTTTGCATACATCAGTTCACAGCAGCAGCAACTTCACAAGATCTACACAACATCAAGTCAGCCCCNAAACCAGCATGGATAGGGGAAGGGCTCCAGAAATACCACCCCTACCTGAGAGACTATTGGTAATTTATGGTTGCTAGGGAAGGAGGAGCCATTTTTTCTTCAAGGATCCAGCCCCNGAGAGGTAACCCATGCTCCAGCAGATGGTCCTACACACATGGACATACAGGCAGCATTAGTAGTCTCAATTTTTTTAAGCATAAGAAGNTGGGAGGAAAAAGTGTGGAGGGGATAGTGGAGGAACTTGCAGAGAGGAAATAGTGGGCTGTGTTTGATCNAAAGACATTATATGCACATATGAAATTCTCAAGCAATAAGAAAGCAAAACTAAAAATAAGATAATTGATTGCTGTATTATTCCAATAATAAATGATAAAGGAAATACATGGGCTAAATTGGTCCATAAAACATGTTTAGAATGTCATTTTCTTAAAAAATAAAATGCTTTAAAATATCTCTCATCTTTACCTGAAAAATTTTGCTTGGCCATCTAAAATGCTAAAACATGCAATGCTTTCCCAAGAAGTCTTATAATAACCATTATATTATAATTTCTGTCATGCATAAGTTTTAATAGGCTGCATAAGTAAGCTTGTCTTTTACAGGCTTGCATTGGATTTAATTCATAAAATTATTCAGGAAAATAAAAGATGTGTTGAAATGAGCTTAACCACAAGATGAATATGAGAATTCTACTTCAACAGCATTTGGAATTAGTATGTAAATTAAAATCTCTTTATTTGTTATTGAAAATTATCGTCTTCTCTCAAATGCATGGGAAAAGTTGGAGAGAAAAATGATTCTTGGGAGGAAGAAGTGTAAAGAAAGAGGAGTAACAGATGANAATAACAGGTTTAAGAGATTGAGGAGTNAGTGTCACTGGATCTTATAGAANTATAGTTAACCTTTACATCATTGTATCNTAAAATATANCAATTTTAATGCAAAACACAAAGTCAAAACTTCACAATGAAAATGTCTATTATCATGACTAGCCATTCTAATTTGCCCAAGACTTGAAAATTATGGGAATCCCCAGTCCCTGGCTTATGAATTGGCCATGTGACTTTTTAATTGACCTGTTCTGAAATCTGGGTTCTTAGGGANTTTTCCCCAAAGCCGTATTTGGAGATAGAAGCTTACCTGAAACTGCTGTGAGCTCTGGATAGTGATGACATTTCTCTCCCACTGACTCTGGAGTACCTCTGTTTTCTGCCATACATGCTGAATAGGACTGTCACATGTGGTTTGAAGGCCTGCTGTCANTTTGGCATTCTGGTGACTGGAGAAGTCATAAAATGTAATCTGTAAGGAATAATTGGTATCCAAATAATTACAATAAAGGAAGTGCCAAGTGTGTCAGAACTTGAAATGCTTTGTGTTTTCAAATACCTGACAAACTTGCTGGTCGTTAGTTGGAAGGAAAATTCTGCTTCTTAAGTTTGAGGAGATGGAATTCACTCTGGAGACCAATGTGAGAAAATTGGCTGTGATAAACAAGAATTACCAAATTAGACTTAAGCTGATCACTGGTACATATACCCATGGAGTCAATATAATGTTTAAAAGATTAAATATTAAAACATACTAGTGAATTGACTGATATTTTTATATTCTATATTATCAATTTAAAGAGCCAATAGTGATTATATACATTATAATATTATTATGGTCAACAGTCCAAAATATTATGCAGTCATATTTNACATAGGAAGTGNAAACTCCATAAAAATGTTATCCAGAAAAAACACAATTCTGGGAATGCCTACTAAAATAAGCAACTCAGCAGCAAATGCAATGAGAACATTAGTTTCTATACCTTTGTTTCAAAAGACTTAGGTGACATGCTCCTAGCTTTTTGCAGAAACACAAGGAACAGCAGTGAGCCCTGATATTTTCTCATTTGTGGTAATAATAAATATACCACTGTTTGGAAAGTACTAATAAAATTAAAACACTGGGAATTCCCTAGACTGTCAGAGAGTCCATGAAGTGCTTTTCCAGNGTCATCACAACTGATATGGAAACATCTGTTATGTGACACTCTGTTTGATACATTGATGCTTGTCAAAAGAGAGGAAAAACAGTGTTGACAGTGATTATGACCTATCTATCCAAGTTACTCCGTGATATTTTAAAGCCAGACTGGAAGTCAAATCTAATTGTTATATCATTGAGTCAATCAATACTAATATTATGAACCCTAGCAAATCTCATCTTTTCTGGTATATTGGTGGAACAATTGGACAGCCATTAGCTTGCTCTTAGAGCAATAAATTGATGTTGAGGAAATTACTAATTAGCAAGCAGAAGTGTTGGGAGGCCGTGCTTGTCAGAGGTTGCAGTCTATCATGGCCTGGTAACTTTCTT
>LZPO01045754.1:3410-23681 GCA_001675575.1 Neotoma lepida | reverse complement strand
GGAAACACAGAGAAGGGCCTGTGGGACAGAGCAGAACATTCAGCCAGCTCTCTCATGCCAATAACCAGAAGCTTCTCTTCTGGGATCCATTCCATGACCCCTCATAGATGCTGCTATCAAAGACTGTCCATACATATTCAGAACTGTCTATACATACCTGTTATAAAGTTAATTTGTACATGTTACAGTAGGAAATTTCCAACACTAATAGTAAAACCAAAAATTGACAACATATAGATGTTTGATTTATAATGGAGACACTCAAATATCTCAAGTATTTTATTCAAAACTGTATAGAAAGTACAAAATAAATTATTTGTATGGGTGTGCCCTCATACCCGAAGCCAATGAATCACAAGCACTATGATAAAATTCAGCTCATACGAAGCAGCCACATCACAGCCTTCTGCTCTGTGGCTGCTATGAAGNAATGTCAGAGTCACTTAAGTGCAAGCTCTCTGGTGGTGCGACAGTGGATCTAAGATAGCTAATTAGTGGCCAGGGGAAGGGAATGTACTGAGCAAAAGTATGACTGGTATTCTCGGTGGACAGTGCAGGATAGTGTGAAGTTTTTATCAGGCTACTTAGAATAGCATGCAATTTAAAATTTACAAATCATTTCAATTTCAAAATTTCCATTGAATGTTTTCAGACAATACTGAACATGGGTGACTGAAACCACAGCAAATGGAACACAGGACAAGGGGATGACAGCATACCCTGAAGGTCTAACAGTGTCAGAACTTAGGTGCTCCAATCTTTGTATTCTTTAAGAGATGGTAAAGAGGTGGGTTATTATGCTAGTGCATAATTTACAGAAAGTAAATCCCTGGTGAGATAAATTTCTGTGGTGTCTTTCATCTTGAAATAAACCAACGATANAAAATATTTGGGGTCAAATTTAGGGATGGCTGATGTTGTTTTTGTGCTCTTTTCTCTTTTGCTTTTTTTGGGGGGGACCATCACCCAGCTCCCAAATAAATACACAGAGGCTTATTCTTTCTTATGAACTCCAGGTCTTAGCTTGGCTTGTTTCTAGTCAGCTTTTTTTAACTTAAATTATCCTGTCTACTTTTTGCCTCTCGGCTTTTATCTTTACCCTATATGCCTTTCTTTACTTCTTACAACATGGCTTGCTGTGTAGCTGATTGACTTGCCCCTGAAGTTCTCCTTCTCTCACTCCTAGATCTCCTCCCATATTTCTCCTCCTATTTGTTCTCTCTGCCTGCCAGCCTTGCCTATCCTTTCTCCTGCCTACCTACCAGCCATTCGACCCTTTATTAGACCAATCGGGTGTTTTAGCCTAGCAAAGTAACACAGCCTCACAGAATTAAACAATTACAACATAAAAGAATGCAACACATCTTTGTATCATTAATCAAATGTTCCACAGCATAAACAAATGTAACATATCTTTAACTAATNTTCCACAACAGATGGCAACCCACCTCCAAACAGAGAATTAGGCATCATCTTCCTGAAGACCAGTGGGTACTTCTTACTACCATTATTTTAGTGGGAAATAAGGTATTGTTGTCTTTCATTTGGAAGTGTGATTATAATAAGCCAACCATGACCACTGTCTAGCTCCTGAGAATTCATGGTCAAAGTGTAGGGCACACTATAATCACTCACTCATACCCTTATGTGTTTGATTTTAATACCTTTATCATCACCTANTGGTTTCTCATCTGTCTCCTTTCTGACTGGTGTACCCAATAAAATTGATTTTGGTCATAGAAAATAGATCTCTTTTTAGGTTTCCTGTTAGATGTTCAATAAATGTCAGATGAATTTTCTCTTGCTGGAGCACTAACAATAACAGGCTTATGTGATTCAATATAGGTAATCTCAGGGCAGGGAAAATGGATCAGTGGGTAAAAGTACTTGCCATGCAAGCATGAGAATCAGAGTTCAAATCCCTCAGAACCTCTGTAAACGTCAGACACACTATAGCATGAATATTTGTAATACCAGGACCCACGCTGAGAGATAGAATTGGAGGATAATTCCCTAGGAGCTGGCAGGCCAGCTAGCCTGGCATATATCATTAAAACAACAAAGAAACCTTGTTTCAAATAAGGTAGAAGACAAGGACTGACACTGAAAGCTATGCTCTCTATAAATGTGCTGTGGCAAAGGCATGCTGCATTCACAAATACGAATGTGTGTGAGAAAACACATACACACATACACACACACACACACACACACAGAGAGAGAGAGAGAGAGAGAGAGAGAGAGAGAGAGAGAGAGAGAGAGAGAGAGAGAGAGAGAAAGAAAGAAATTCAAAGAATGGACAATGTGAGAACAGTTTGGTAATACTTTCAAGTTTATCAATCCTTAGTGAAATGAAAACACAATGACTTCTCATTTCAAGTGAAACTGACTTCAAGAATCCTGCCACAATCAATGAAAGCATTGCTTCCACATGTGAACTGTTAGCTTGCCTTCAGGTTGCAGGGAATTCTTCTAAACACCACTTGCTCCTCATCACTAGACAACTGAAAGAACAACAGATCCTNTACAAGGACTCCTTGTCTATCACATTTTTTTTCTCACACAGTATTTCATTCCTCAGCACAGGAAATACATATCAAATCTGTGAGACTTAAATATATTAGAAGAACCTGTGACACAGGAAACCTTTTTACACATCTTTTGTATAATTCCGAAAGCTAACACATGACTGAATTGCCCTGTAGGATGTAACTAGCGCTCTTTTAACCAACTCAAATGCAAGAAAAAAAAAAAGACTAAATAAAAAGCAAATAAAATCTTCAAATATTTATCATAATCTGAGAGATTTGTGATGATTTTTTAACTTCCAATTAAAGATCTACTTACCTACCTTTAATTTACCTCAAGGGCAAATACCATGGTGGCTCATGACAAAAAAAATAATCAATTAAAAATCTAAATGCTAATGTGAGAGAGAAAACCAAATACCGTTCATGTTATGTAGTCACAGAATCAGAGGATAATTACTCAATCTTGGTTCCAAATATGTTTTAAAAACTGGAGTCAGGATCCAAAAAAATGCATACAAGTAGCTGCAGTGAAAATTCAGAACAATGTACATGGCATCAATGAGAACCAAGCCTGAAGAGTGCCTGGAGTTGGAAACTGGGTAAATGAAAGAGACAGAAATGCAAAGTGTAGTGGATTTGCCAGGCTGTGATGCCAAGCAGCACACCTGCCCCCTACCTCTTTGTACACTCATATACTTTGGCACAATTTGTCATGTATGATGAGAGTAACTCTTGAGGAGTGAGATGTGATTGAGAGACAATGGAGACAAAGTCAGTCTAGACCACAGTTGGCTCAAAGAGGCCTTGAGCCTTCCTTTTTCTAGGCATTGGAATCATTTTGCTTTGTATGATATAAGGTTTCTTCAAATCCAAATCACAAAGGAACACAAAAACAAATCAACATCTCCAAATGGGCATACAATCCAGAGAGTGCTCAGAACACAAAAGACCTACATACAATCTTCATTTTCCTAGGATCTATTTGCATATCTTTGCTTTAAATATTTATATTTTAAGTAGAAGTAACAGAAGCAGAAAAATGACCCCTAAAGACAAGACTAGGATGATTTTCCAGATGAAGATGGGCATTTGGATGCTTGGATTATCAGAAATCTAGGGAGCATTTGTTGTGTGCCAGGCACTGTGGTAGGCTCTAGAAGTAAGCATGCAAAGAAGAAATAGTCTTCACAACTGAGTAGGATGAATAAATGAACTATCTTTTCAGTCTGCATGTACTGAGACTGGGAAAAGCACTAGATTAGAAAAAAATCCACAGAAAACTGTGAGAGAAGAAAACAAGCATTGCTAAGTGACCACCCCTTTAACAGGCACTTCATCTAGAGCTCACATGTATTCTGAGTTAGGCAAACACTGTTAATCTTATTAAAGGGTGAAAGTGAAGTTCAGCATGAAATAAAATAACTCCATTGTGATATCAAAACTGTTATGGGAGATTCAGTATTCATGCAGTCTAGTCGNCTCCTAAACCCATCTTTTTTCTTGTCCACACTGTGTTCACATTAACATGTAGAGCACAAGTGACCTAGTATCAAAGGATTTATCAGATTTCAGAAATAAAGATGCCTTGTTAGTTTACTTCAACTACAAAATATATCCAAGATAGTCAAGAAGAGGAAAATATTAACTTTGGCTAACAATTCTGAAGATCTTCTTCCAAGACTGACATTATGATGGAAGTGTATAAAAAGACAAAGTGATTTACTTTATGGTCAAGATGCAAAAAAAGGTTGCGGGGAGAAGATAGGGTTTCACTATAATCTTCAACAGACTATCCTAATGACTTGAAGATCTCTCACTAGGCTACACTTCTTAAATCTTAATCGTTCTACTACCTTGACTTTAAAGTGAAACCTTTAAGACACAGCCTTTAGACAAACTTCCAGATAAACTATAGCAGATGTGGACATAAACATCTATAACAAAATTATGTGCTAAAAGAAAAATAGAATGTGGTACTGAGGATCTCCGAATGAATAATATATTTATTGAGTTTTAATAATACACCAAAAGCATTTGCCCATAGGGGCCATAAGATCCCCTAAAACTGAAGATATAGACAGCTGTCAGCTGCCATGTGAGTGCTAGGATTGAAACAGCAAGTACTCATAACTGTTGAGCCATCTCTCCAACCCCCATAAACAAGTCATTTTAAAGCCATTATAAATAATGTAGTTTCTCAAAGTAAGTAATGTTTTTTAAAGATTTTATTATTATTTATGTGTATATGTATTGTGATGTATGTACAGGTGCCCATGGAGGCCAGAAAGAGGAGCTGGAGTTGTAGGTGGTTATGAGCCACCTGATGTGGGTACTGGGAACAGTCTTCCAGTCTTCTGTGGGAACAGCAGCACTTTTAACTACTTAGCCNTCTCTCCAGACTTAATATTTTTAAAACATTAGATGTAATTTTTGCAGGAAGTCTACTAGGCTCCACAAATCATGCTACCAAAGGTTGAGAAGACAAAAAGAAGAAACAGAAGTTACTGCCTTTTTACCAGAAAGTTTAAAGCCTAAATAGGAAAACATACACAGTCCCCTCAACCAACACACATGCATACATACAAGATGTATGAGCGAGTAAAAATTAACATGGAGTCACTGTGTACATGTTAATGAGAATCAAAGTAATGTATTTTGATGTCAATAAGATTTTTATCANCTGTTTTTTACACACCTTACAAAGAAGAACTGAAAGATAATTGTAGGTTAAGAAATGGACTGAAACATACAAAAGAGGAGGTAGTATTGAATATAACTAGACAACCAAAAGAAATAGCTCAAAGATGAATGTCAGTGTCTAAATCTTTATATAGGCCAGCTTCACTGATGTTTGATAGAAAGAGCAAAAAACAAACAAAACAAAATGTGCCCACATCTGCCTGAAGCCAAAGAATTATTTACTAGTCCACTGTGGCACTACAAAATCCACAAAACACCTCTTCATTTCTTAGCTTATTTCCTCTGATTTCTGGTTTCTGGAAGTCTACTCTACCTTCTGAAAGCTTCCTCCAAAATCCAAGCTTAATTCTCTTAGACCAAAGCTCAGCTCCAAAGAGAAGATCTATCTTTTAAAAACTTGACTCATTGTCATAGACATGACTGTCAACACTCAGAATGGGTTATGTGCTTACCACCTGGCCTCTAGGAATATAGGATTCTAGGATGCACAGATGAAAGCTTTAAAGAAGGAAAAAGAGCACCATCTCTCTTGAGTTTGAAAGATATATCACAGTGATAGTAGACAATCATTTTGGCTGCCAAGAGGAACAAACAGACCAAGGAAGTATATTTTCATGGTAAGGTCAAACTGCTTCTGGTAGTAACCAACCAATATCTGATTTGACTTAAGGCTTACTCTAAGAAATGGCTCATAACTGACATGGCCTGGGTAACCAAAATACAGAGACTAGATATCCTATGTGTGGGTCTAGGTTAAGACCAAATACTACTGGTCAAAAACAAACAACACCACCACCATAACCACCACCACCACCAACAACAACAACAACGACAAAAAAACCATTGTGATAAAGCAACTCCTAATGACATTCTGCTATACTCATAGATCAATGCCTTGTTCAGCCATCATCAGAGAAGCTTCCTCCTACAGCAGATGGAAACAAATACAGAAACCACAGCCAGACATTATACAGAGAATGAGAAACCTTGGAACACACAGACCTAAATGGAATGTCTCCATCAGATCCTTCCACTCAGGAATCAGGGAACTCTGTGAAAAATGAGGCAGAAAGAGTCTAAGTGCCAGAGGGGATGTAGGACTCCAAGAAAACAAGGCCCTCTAAATCAAAAAAAACAAAGCTCATATGAACTCAGAGACAGAGGCAGCATGCACAGGGCCTGCTTGGGTCTATATCAAGTCCTTTGTGTATATATTATAGCTTCCAGTTTAGTATTTTGATAGGATTCCTGAGTGTGAAAGAGTGGGTCTCTGATTCTTGCACATTCTCTTGGGCTCTATTCCTTCTGTTTGTTTGTCTTCGTCCAACTCTGTGTGATAGTTTTTGTTTTATGTTATATTTTATTTTGTTGTATTTTGTTATTATCCCTTATAAACCTGTTTGTTTTCTAATGAAACACAGAAGGGGAGTGAATCTGGATGAGAGAGTAGTTGGAAAAAACTGAGAGGAGTAGAGGGAGGGGAAATCATAACTAGGATATATTATGTTTGAAAAGAATTAATTTTCAACAAAAGAAAAATTATCAAAAGACAAAAATCTGTTCTAGTCTCATATGTTGAGAATCATACCTTCATAAGGGTCTTGTTGAAATTGAGATTTGTTAAGACTTTTCAGGGTACTATAAGGGATTCAGAAACAGGAGTAGTGAGCCACCCACTTCTTCTCTCCCTTGGGGATCATTTCACCTTTGAGAGATTTTGTGTGTGTGTGTGTGTGTGTGTGTGTGTGTGTGCAGACATCTCACTCTACCTTTAGATTTTGGGGAAGATGTGCCTCTTCTTTCTGTGTGACTTCCCTTTCCTGCCTCCACATAAGAAGGCCACAATTAAGATGGGTGTCATGGTGCATGACTTTGAGACTTTGATCCCAGCACTTGGGAGGAAGAAGCAAGCAGATCCCTAAACTGGAGGTCATCATGGTCTACAGAGCAAGTTCCAGGACAGTTCGGGGTTACACAGCTGTCTCTTATACACATCTAGATGTGTATAAGAGACAAGTGTGTGTGTGTGTGTGTGTGTGTGTGTGTGTGTGTATACGGAAGTTCAAAAAGAGCCTGAGGCTTTCAGTCACCATATGATCAAGTATTGAAGGCTAAAGCAGAGTTCAGCAACAGATCACGTAATTAATACATCTTTAGCCAAAAACATGGGATAAACAAAAGTAAAATTAGAATATATTTTGAGACTAATGAAAATGAAAACAGACCAAAGTCTCTGGAAATTCATTGAAAACAAGGCTCATAAGGCAATGACATAGTTTCTTATATTCAGAAATAAAAATACCTCAAACCAATAATTTAACATTATATATTAAAAAATCTAGAAAGAACAAAACAAGAAGATGGGAGTACATAATAAAAATTATTATATTCTTAAAGAAAAAGAAAGAACAAAAGAGGAAGAGAATACAATTGACAAACCAAAAGTGACTCCTTTGGAAAGGACATCAAAATTGACAATTTCTGGCTCAACTGGCATGAAGAAAGCTAGACTCAATTTATTAAAAACATAAAAGTAAGGCTATTGATGTTAACACTCAAAAATAAAAAAAAACATTAAAGAATATTTTGAGCAATTGTATACCAACAAATGAGATAACCTAGATAAAATGGACAGAATCCTGAAAGCACACAAGCAACCAAAACTGACTAAAGAAGAAACAAAATCTGAATAGAGCTTTAAAAGCAAAGAGACAGAATAAACAACTAAAATATATAATTAGACAATTAGATTTTAAAAACCAATCCTTCTCAAATTATTTCCAAAAAAATAGAAGATATATTCTAACTTGAGGACAGCATTATCATTACATCAATATTCGATAAACCTATCAAATGAAAACTCTAGATCAATAAATATTAAGAATAAGAATATGACATTAGCAAAATAAACGTAGTACATTTTTTTAAAATTATGCTTCATGACCAAGTGTGATTTATACCAAAATGCAAGACNAGTTCAACATATGAACAACTAGACTGTGACACTTACATGAAATTAATAAAATAGATAAAATTCCACCTGATCATCTCAGCTGATACAGAAAAAAAGTATTAGATAAGATCTGACACCATTTCATGACAAACATTCAACAAAGCTAAGAGCACAGGGGTCAAGGGGGGGATTTCCTTAACCCAATAACAGAGATGATGACTGCACATACTAGGAAGGTACTAAATGCAACCAGAACTTATACTTTAAATGGTTCATTTTNTATTAGGTATATTTTACCTCAACTTTAAAAAATAAGAGAAGACAAGATAATGAAGGGAAAGTGGCTTCCACAATGAACACAACAGTTGAGTTTTCCCTTCTGAAAGAGCTTTGTATTGGTAAGAGGTATGGAAATAATGTGTTGAGCACTATTATATAATGTGTAATCACCATTCTAAGCACTTTAACTACGAAGTCATGAAGTCCTCAGACCTACCCAATAAAAGATGCTATCATCCTTTTACAAATAAAACTACTGAGACACAGAAAGTTAACACAACTTGCCCAACAGCAAATAATCATGGCATTGCCAAGCCAGTGTTTCAAGTAAAAAAGCCTAAACTGAGAGAATTTGTAACTATTAGACAATACAGTGTCATAGCTGTGGGGGGTGGGACACAGTAGACTACACTGACAACACTGCTGATTCCCGAGAGCCTGATGGACACAAATTTTGCCTGAAATAATTACATTGTCTGTGGCAAATTCCAGTTGATAAAAGTAAAGCATATAGTAAGAAGTCTGCAGAGATTTAAAAGAATAAGGAATATTTAACTTGACTTACATCCACTTGAGATAAGAATAGACACAGCAACAAACAGAGAATCAAATCCAGCTAAAATTCAGACTGTTCACCATAAAAATCACAAGTAATTTTCAAGCATCTTCCAGGAATCAGTGACTTCAAAAAAATTAGCTTTAGAAGCAAATATAAATTTTAACAAGGCCAAACTNCATACTTTATTAGCTAAAGAAAAGATTTAAGAGCAACTAAATACCTTACTACCATGGGCCAGAGTTTACAAGTTAGTCCCCTAAATTAATTTGTTGAGTCCTTCCAGTATGTTTTACCTCTTGCTACAGAAACCTTCCCATTAAATTTCACATGGTTGATGCATTAGTTGCTTTTCTGTTGCTTTGATAAACTACCTGACCAAGGCACATATGGAAGGAAGAGTTTATTAGGGGNTTACAATTCCAGCAGGATGAGTCCATTGTGGTCAGTCAGCAAAGCAGGCATGGTGGTAGNAGCAGGAAGCTAAGAGCTCATCTCCTCAGTGGCAAGTGGCAAGCAGAAAGAGCAAACTGGAGTCCGCAAAATCCTACTTGTACTCTCAAAGCCCACCTATAGTGACAAAATTCCCTCAGCAAGGCCACACCTTCTGAACTCCTCCAAAGCTCTCCCAACTGGGGACCTAGTATCTCCCTGAGCACATGGGAGACAGTTTCATTCAAACCATTACAGTTGGTGTGGAAAATAATTTTAACTGTATACTTACATGAAATNGTTAGGCTGAAAATTATAAATAGCTATATACTTAAAATATTTGTAGCAGGCTGGAGAGATGACTCAGTTGGTAAAGTGCTTATTGTGCAAGCATGCAGACCTGACTTGGGATATTCAGCATCCATGGAAAAGCCGGGTGTAGGGGCTTGCAGAGCCAAGCTGTTTACAAGTAAAGAAGGTCCAGGGAGGAAGGAATCAAGTTGTTGACAAAGGTCTGTGGGGGTCTGTGGAGGAAGCAAGGAGGGAGAAACCTAAGCTGTTTTTGTCTCGGTGCCTTTTAAACTGATTGGCCCGATGGGACATCTACCCTGCCCCTCTCTCTAGCCTTGTAGTTTTAGGCTTTAAAAGGGGCTGACTGTTTTAAAAAAAAAAGAAATAAAGGAGTTCTTGCTTGGAAAAAAAAAATTAAAGGAGTTCTTGCTTGACTGGACTCCCTGTCATGTCTGATTGTCTCCCAGGAAAGGGAGGCTGGGAACGGGAGAACAGTCCCAAGTTGTCCCTTCTNAGGAGACCTAAGTTCTCAGTGGGGCAGACATCACAACAGCCAGGTATGGCAGCACATGCCTGTAATCTAGGTGCTGGGGAAGCAGAAATAGGTGGATTTCAAGGGCTCAGTGACCAGCCAATCTAGCCATTGCAGTTCAGTGATAGACCATGTCTCAAAACTTAAGGTGGAATGTGACAACAGAAGACACATGATATGTCCCCCACATGTACATATAAATATACCACACACACAAGTTCTATTTATGCTTCATTTAGGCTGCATAATAAATATAAATAGATTAAGTGATATCTTTTCACATCTCATTCATTGTCTCAGCACACTATAACAAAATATGTGGATTTCAAATACTATGTAAGAATTATTTTATCTAAACAAACATTTTCTCAAAATATAAAAAGAGTTGGTAGAAATGGAAAAAAAATAGAACCAAGAGCTAGGAAATCCTAGAACTTTAGAAAAAAAAATAAACATGTGACCCATGGCAAATTTCAGGGTATATAGCCCCACACAAGCATTGCTGGGTATTATTTTATTTATCTTATCCTATGTGTTAGAATAAAATGCTGCTCATGTGTGTTTAGTTCAGTTTTACATCAGCTGAGAAAACCAATTGTTAAGCTGTTGTTTATGTCCAGTAAGATTTTGAGTTTAAGGAGCCTCCCTCCCTTCATTCCCTCTACGAGCAAGTGGTATTTTGCCAGCACAGAACAGAACTTGAACAGGGGCAGATTGAGTTTGGTTCTAAACTTAGAGCACACAAATTTGAGCAACTGCCAAGCGTACTGAAATGTGTTTTTTCCAATCTTCTCAAATACATAAGTATTTCAAAAAAAATAGAGTTTTCCACTATGAGTTTTCTCTTCACCATTGCATAATTACATACTGCATACTGTATGTAAGACTGTGATGCATTACATTATCCATCCTGTTTTCAGTGTATTTGATGTCAGTATATTACACCATAGAAAGAATGCTATTAGGCATCATTTTTAAGCCCATACAATTTATTTTATATAGCTATTTATATATTTTATATATATTATTTATATATCTATTGTCCTTGGCCATATGTTTTTGAAATTCATCTACTTCAATCACCAAAGGAGCAGCAAGAAGTACAGCATAAAAATATCTGCGTAAAAATGTGCAATCAATAAGTTTCTTAATTTCTGAACATATCAAGAGTCTCCAGTGACTCACTGGAGTCTTGAGGGGTTTGGGAAACTATGAGTGAAATCAGCAGATTGATCCAGACATATGGAAGACATGAAGATGTCTGAGAGTGGGAGAAGGAGAGAAAGGACGTTCAAAACAAGAGGCCATGTCGACGGGTTCACTCATTGCCAATAAGCTGAAAAACATGTCATGGGCATTTACCATTTAAATGTGGTGACATTTAAATAATTCTTCTTGTTCTTGTTTTTAAGATTTCTCTATAATTCATAAGACAGTATGAATAATTTGCATATTTTACCAAATTTCAAATTTTAGCTAAGCTTGGGCCAAAATATTAAGAAGGCTTAGAGAGAAGAAAGGGTTAACATCTTCATGAACAAAACATCTTATTTATGAAAAAGCTGATATTTGGGATCACACTGAGAAGTGGGATTTTTATTTCTAGATTTTGTTTATTAGGATCATTTCAACTAATTAGAGATCAGATCTTTATTTTCATCTCTGCAATCTCAAGCATTTGTTGCTTTCACACTTCATTTTTTTATCTTGCAGGATGAAACTCAGTATGTCTAAAAATAGCTTTTCTATAGGCTTGGCTTCAATCTTAGGCTAATTATTGATAATTTTATGTTTTTATACTTTAAAACAANATCTTAGCTTTCACTTCATCAACAGAGGACAGTCACAAAATGAGCCTTCCTTACACGCTGCTATTGCATATTGAATGGGAACGCAGTCCTAGTCAGTTCAGGTGAGCCTGCAGTTGTACTAATGGCTACTCTTTCTAATATGATGCCATTCAGACACTTAAAATTATTTCCTCTCATTGGCATATAAGCATATTATATAAATAATGTAATGTATCATAGTTTCAAATGCAGATAAATTAGACTCACTGAACAATTTTGTCAGGANTCAAATTTTTAATCATCATTCAGCAGTCTGAGACAACATAGGAGATATGATTGTCAGGTGGCTTCAGCTTAAATGCTATTTTCACGAGTTTATTACATTAGCCAAATTTATGTTCTCACCTAGATTTCCTAATCTACTAATTTAAACAATCAACTAGAGGTATAATTCAGTGGTAAAGCATGTGCCAGCATGTGTCAGACCCCTGAGTTTACCACAGTGGGGGGGATGGGGGAAAGGGAGTGAGAGGGAAGGGATAAGAAAAAGAAAATAAAGACATAAAAAAATAGAAAATAAATAATACAGTGTCAAGAAACAAACATAGTATTGCTATGAAAATTACATAAATCAATACTGAGAACAAGTGATGCCTGTCATCCACAGCAAAATTCTCACCCTTGTTAGATATTCATATGGAAGTCAAGAACTTCACAGCATCCTTCCTGATACATTACTGGGGGACACAAGTAATCTTTGACATTTGGCTTCTTAAATTTTAGTTAGTCAAATTTAAGTATTTGGTAGATTTCTCTGGATTAATATCTCCAGCACTTTGAGCGATCAGCACACAAATACTTCTCCAGCTGCGTGTATACCAAACAATTTAATTTCCAAAGACCACATATTTTAGACTTCAACATCAGTCATCCTTCTCCCCTGGCACCTTCCCTGAAACAGAAAACTCTGACAGTTATCAGAGAAGGTATATTATTCCATTTTTTCATCATATATTTTAAAGATATATTATAAAGACAACAGATACTCAGAATTTTTGCTAATTGCTAATGAATGTTAGATCATGGAAGGCTATCTTCCTAAGTGTTTCCTTTTAGGCTTTTGTCTATCTGTCTCAACCTCAGCTTGATAATTAATAAAATGATTATATTGAGTACAATTATGGCTCTGAAAGCCATGTGCTGTATATGTATATGCTATTAGAGTCCTCATTGGCTAAATTTGCAGTTTTGTATTTCTATTTTAGCATCTGAATTGCCTTGTAATATTTCAACTGTGATAGCTATTTATCATGCCTTCACTATACATTAAACATATTCTGTATGCTAAGTCTTAGCATAAGAAACACAAGGAAGAGTACTGGCATTCATTTTAGTTACAACCAGCAATGAGAGACAGTACAAGTGGCTTCTTTCTTTTCATCATTATTTATGGTATTTGTGTAGACACTGCATGTGTGCTTTCTGATAGCTTTAAACCTTTGTAACAACCATGACATAACTTTATGACTGTAAAATCAATCCTACTTCTAGGTTCCTTAAGTCCATCTTTGGACAGAAAGAAAGCACTAGGTGCTCAGAGTATGACAGAGTCTGATGTTTTCTTCAAGATCTTTCTAACATGAGAGCATGATAGCCTCAGCTCATTTCCTTCAGCTCTGGCACTCATCTGTCATGGACTGTTCACCCAGCCACATGCATGTTTTTTTTCCCTCAGTTATTGTTTCTGTGTATATTCTTTCATTGATTGGTAAAACAAGTAAATAATNTCTCATCACTGCATGGATTTTCCCCTATATTTATGCATTTTAGTTGTGAGCCTTTGTTTTTTATTTCCCATCATTCCACATTATCTGATCTGCAAGGGCTATGGTCCCTAAGTGAGGGAGAGGCTGGCCCAAAGGTCAGCATTTGTCATCTGTCTACATTCCCAGACCTTTGAGATCTCCTGCCCAGGACGGTTGCATTCAGATGGAAATATATGACCAATACACAAGAAAATCTGGAAGTGTTAATATTGTACATATAGAAACAACANATTGATTTATGTAGAGGAANTTAAGACATTTCAGATATTCTGTTATTATTATGACCAAATTTACTAACACNAAATGTAATTTGCACTAAACTGAGAGGTATTGCCAGACACATGGCTGGCTATTCAGTTACTTAAACATCTCTTCTTGCTACAGGGTGCCACGATAGCCTCCAAAAGAGAAAGACTTAGTGCCACTGACCCGCCTGTTGGGGGCTGCAGCNTTGTATACTTTCAACTATAGTTTACTCCTATATGAAGTTTCTTTGTTATTTTTGAAATGTATGTATACAAACATGATGATGGAAAAGAAAATAGAAACTAAGAAAATCCAGTATTTCCAAAATGCTTGAAATATGTCCTTATCTAATGATCTCTTTTTATCAACTTTTGTCCTACTATTTTGCAGATAAAAGTAATGAGCTTCAACAAAGCTGAGTGGCTTACACTATAGCAAGAACCAACATTCAACAAGTGAGTCTTCCTAGCCACTCTGAAAATGCATATGTTTTATATACCATTACAATAAAAACCAGGAACTAAGCTAAGAGTCAGGAAACTAAAGAAAACTAAAGGTTGGTGTGGAAGAGATGAGCAGTTAAAAAGCACTTGCAGCTTTTGGAGAGTGCCTTTGTTTAGTTTCTAGCATCCACATGATGGAACACATCTATCTTTAACTCCGGTTCCAGGAGATCTCTCTCTTCCAGTCTCGGTAGACACTGCACACTCACGGCATACAGACATACATACATGAAAAACATTCACAATCACAAAATAAAAACAATAAACAAATCTTTAAAGAGAAGTAAAGGAAATGGAGATGTTCTGAAAAGAATATTTTCTAAAACATTTATGACTAAAAATGATCTAAAGATAGTACATATTGGTAACTTTCCTCCTCACAAATGATTCTTTTACAAGCAGGTATTAGTTTTTAAAGTTAAACTTAAGGTATTAATTTTCATGACTACATTATAACACATCAATCAAGATAGTTTGCAGAGATAGGGGAGGTATCTCAGTAGGTACCATAGTTTTTGTCAACATGACACAAACCTAGACAAACCTGGGAAGAGATAGTCTCAGTTGAGGAACTTCTCCATCATACTGGACTATGCCTGTGGGGCATTCTCTTGATTGTGAGTTGATGCAGGGTCCCAGCCCATGTAGGTAGGCCTGAGTCATATAAGAAAGGTAACTAAGTCTTCACCAAGCTTATCTCTACAGTCTAGCCAGGTAAATGGACAGAAATAGAAAACATCATATTCAGTGAGGTAACTCAGACCTAAAAATACAAATATGGTAGCTTCTAACTCTAAATCTTCAATTGTAAGTATACATCCTGGAGTAACTTCAGAAACCAGGAAAGTAAAAAGGGGCCATTGTCAGGGTAGGGGGATGGGGGAGCATCAGAGTGCAATTGATCTGATTGGGCAAATGAGGGGAAAGGGGGGAGTCCTAATAAAAGAGAAAGAGATAAATACAGAAGAAGAAGGGAGGAGAGAAAGTAACAGTAAGAATGTCTGGAAAAGTCATGAGGAATCGTACTATTAACAACCTACCTAAAAATAACAAACAAACTATAAAACATGTATATAAGCACACACACATAGTTAATAAAAGTTTCTCATCTGGGCTGACAATGTTTCCTCCAGGAGCCGAAAGCCAGCTAATAAAAACCTCAACACCAGGTACGAGAAGCCCTCTTTTGAGCTATTGTCAAGGTTGCAGAAAAAGACTCCCAGAACACTGCAGGCTACTGTTATTGCCCTTGATTGCTCCCCCAAGGTGTAAGGTAAGTCTTCATTGATGAAGACGCCATAAACTTCAGACACAGATCCCAGAGGCCCTTGAACTGGATTTGACCTGAATGTCTCCTCCTTGAGGTCCACCTAGCGTTTTGGTACTAGAGGGTCTANGCAAATTTCCAAAAGAGGGAAGGATTGTGGGGGACCAGCCACCACCTTTACCTAGCTACTGTTGAGGAGAGAGGGATAAGAGATTTAGATAGAAGGATAGAGGGGAGATAGAAACACAGGATAACCTCAGGAGGGCCTGGGTCCTTATCCACTGGCCCAGAATTTTATTCAAAGGGGCTTTTTATAACAATATCAAGTGGTGAGGCAAAAGATCTCCCCCTTGCTAGATACAACCAAGTGTAGACCCTTCCAAATACCTGGTACCCAGGCCCGTGGTCCAGTCATCCTCTTATGCAGCCTTGCTCNTAAAGCAAGTTCAGAACTCACTAGGAAACCTCTGTGGGCTCCCACAAAGGATCTACAATGCTACCCAGCTATGATGCCTATGAACCAACAATGACCAGCATAAGATGATAAACTTAGGAAATGGCATGCATACCACTGCAGTAACCAATGGATCTGTAATTGGACTTAAGACCCACTCAACAAGAGGGAAACAATGCCTGGTACTGGAAACCTAGACAACTACTTACAGGGATAGTGAAGTAGTGGATCTTGGAGAAAAACCTATAATCACCACCTTACTAAACCAACATAATCCCTACCTACACTCTAAATATCATATCCACAAAGTTTAGTCTTCACCGCTCATCAAGGAAACTTCTCTTTGAAACAGATGGAGACTACTATAGAAAACCACAACCAATGAAAATGCAGAGTTGTAGGGCACAGTCCCAGTAGACATCTACAAAACAACTCCTACATCTAAGGCTCAGGGAACTTGGCAGAAGAGGAGAAGAAGAGCCAGAGATCAGGGAGTTTCCTGTGAGATTATGTCTACTAGTAAAGTCAGAAGCTACATCCATAAAATCTCACCCCTAGAACTGCCTATATATGAGATGAACAAGAATGATACCAGATAGNCATGCTAAATGGACAGGGGAAAGGGTATGAGGCCTCAACCCTACACAAAGAACTACAAACAACTAAGGACTGCTGAAATAGCTGTAGAAATAGCCTTCCCCAAGGAAGATTATACCAACTGATTATCCAGTACCAAATGATCATTCCTGAAAACATAAATACAAGTAACATTATACAGACTGAGCAAGTTGCATTCAGAAATATATCCTGTAAATACATATACATATATGCAGGTAACAACAACAATTACTGAAGAAAGGGGCCATGCATTTGAAAGAGAGCAAATATATATGAGTGTTTGGAGGGAGAAGAGGGAATGGTCAATGACATAATTATATTATAATCTCAAAAATAAAAGAAATAATAAGAAATTAAACTTTAAAGTTTCTCAGGAAGGAAGGACAGATGGACTGCAGAGAGGCAGACAGCTGAGCAAGCCAAGGGAAGCAAGCCAGTAAGCAGCGTTCCTCCATGGTCTCTGCTTCAGTTCCTGCTTCCAGTTTCCTGGCTTGAATTCCTGCCCTGACTTTCCTCAATGTTTTGTAATGACCTGTGAGTTGTAAGCTGAAATAAACCCTTTTTCTAAATAAGTTGCTTTTGCTCAATTTGTTTATTACTNCAGGAGAAAAGTATCTACAGCAGTGGATGAGAACACTTAAAGAGCAAGCATTAGGACCTCTATTCAAATCCCTAGCACTCACATGTTAAAAACCGGGTGTATTCAGCCACACACATGTAACCCAAGCACTCTGTGAGGGACTGAGACAGGAGGATCACTGAACTTGTTGACCACCAGCCTAGCCTAAATTTCAGTAATAGANTCTGCCTCAGTGGCATAAGGTACAATGTGGATGAGTGGGATACCTGATGTCCTCCTCTGGCCTCCACACAAGCTTGCGAGCACACACTTGCACATACACCACAAACATATACAACATGCACACAGAAGATTAATAGTTTGCAATATTTTAGTAGCCATCCCCTTGTGTCTGTGGGGGGTTGATNCCAAAACTCCTGTGAATATCAAATCCATGAATGTTCAAGCTCTTTGAATGAATGGTATTTCCATGAAACCTGTTCGTGTTTCTGTATACTTCAAATCATCACTAGGTAGCTTCCCATACTTAAACCCAACATAGATGCTTTATAAATAATTATGTTGTGAAATTTAGAGAAAAGCAGTAAGAGAAAAAAGACTGTATTTGTTTAGTACTAATTCAATTCTCCCCACCCCCAAATTCCATCCAAGGTTAGTGGCATCTACAAATACAGAGCCTTCAGAGACAGAAGTCTAACCTATTCTAATTGTGTGCCAATTTAAAGTATGCATCTTGGATCATCTCCTTAGACATCTCTTTGTAGTTGGATTTTCCTGTGTCCCACCTGGGCCTGCAGCCACTCAGACCCAAATAAACACATTGAGGCTGGTATTATTTTTAAACTATCTGGCCTAATGGCTCAGGCTTCTCATTAGCTAGCTCTTACATCTTAAATTAACCCATTTCTATAAAACTGTATTTTGCCACATGGCTTGTGGCCTTCCAGTACCTTTACATCTTGCTTCTTCTGGCAGTGGCTAGCAGCATCTCCTTGCCCAGGCTTCATCTTCCCAGAATTCTCCTTGTCTGTTTATCCTGCCTATGCTTCCTGCCTGGATACTGGCAAATCAACATTTTTTTTATCAACCAATCAGAGCAACACATATTCACAGCATACAGAAAGACATCCCCATCATTTCCCTTTTTCTTTCTATTTAAAAGGAAGGTTTTAACTTCAACATAGTAAAATAACACAAAACAAAACAGCTATCTAGCAAGAATTAGAGCTACAATATCTAGTCTATTTGTACTTGGCAAAATTGAAGAAAATATTCTATCTATCCTGTATTTGTGAGTCTAAAGTTTATATCTAATTTATCTTTCATCATAACCAAGGCAAATTATAACTATCTAGTCTTCAACTACATCAAAGACCTCATAAGGATATAATATTATCTAAGTAAACAGGAAATGCATTGTAAGCAACTTCCAAAAATCTAGAATTACAACGACAGTTGTCTGCTTGGACAGTCATCCAAAATTCCTCTGCAATGTTCAGTCTATAGGCCTAGAGTCTCTCAGTCACTTCTCTCTGTGTCCTGTCCTGTAGAATGTCTGGTAGCTTCTTCTGCGAAGCAGGATCCTGAAGGATCATTTTGTCCTGCAAACTTCAGTGGTCACCTTTCTATGGATTCTGCATGTCCAGTCGATACAACATTTTTTTCAAGCAGTCCAGGCAAGAACAGTTTCTTGCCCAAATGGCNATTTTTGCCAAGAAGAAGATAAAATCCATATGGAGTGTCTTCAATGCCCATCTTTCTCTTTGAAGTAAATTGGTGCTATTAGGAGCAGAATGTCTTACTGTGCAGAAAGTCTAAGTTTTTAAAACATTTTAAATGCCATATTCTGTAGGTCTTTGAAGTGTTTGAAGATTACCTATCTACCTGAAATACATCTTTGTACACCTAAAAAACTTAACATGACTATAAGTTTGATAATCATATAAGACTAATTATTAATCTGTATTTCTTAATTATCCATTACAATTTAAATGAGTTACATAAACATAATACTTTAAACAGGAGTAGAAATATACATAGTATAACAAAATTAACTTTAAATTTGTATCAATAAACTAAAATCCATAGCAATGTAAAGCATTTCAAATAAGTTGTTGCTCTTTAAAAGTAGATTCAATAATCTACCCTTTAATCCTATCATATCTATATCCTATATTTCTGTATCACCTCTTGGAAGCAGTTCCCAGTTTAGATGAGAAAATGAGTCCCAAAGCAGGAAAGTAACTATGTAGAATCATTCCATTACTGTGTAGTTAAAAGGGATTCGAACTCAGGATTTTGGCCCCTAGATGTTAATCATAGTTGACTATACTCAGGAGATTAGGCCAGTTCACCAATTCCCACCACCTGAAACTTCCCCTGCTGTAGGTTATAAATATACGGCTAGCTCAATTATCAAAATAGCTTTATTTACAAGCAACTTACAGACCAGGGTGAAACAAGGATGGACACGAAAGCGATCAAGCGGTGAACTCTCTGCCTTCTAAGGTCGCAGCAGTGAAGAGCTAGACAGCGAGAGAGCTGATCCCGAGACGCTCCCAGTCAAGCAAGCAGGNGAGACGAGACAAGGGAAGGGTCACGTAGCTGCCTCGATTTTTCAAGGGGCTCAGGTGTTTTGCCACACCCTTAAAAGGGAGGTGCTGGCCACGTAGCTGAAGCCCAAATAGCTATCCACTACATATCCCCCTTTTTT
>LZPO01045753.1:8122-23721 GCA_001675575.1 Neotoma lepida | reverse complement strand
CTGTTTTTCCCCAATTATAGACCCACTCATTAAGAAAACTTTTAAAATATTAATTATATTTAACTCAGAAAAATAAAATACTTATTGGTGGGAACAATTATTCATACAATAGAGGAAAAAAGTAGGCTTTCAAGGTAGACTTGTTTACGACTACATTTCAATGGAATGAAAGATGATAAAATGTTCATGTCCACAGCAGAATACAGTGCCTGTCCCCAGCAGACACTCTAAGAGGTTTAGCAGTGGGAACTTTACTGAAAGATCACTGTTTTTACTTTAAAAATAAAAATAGATTATTCTGGAATAAATTGCAAATTTATGTAATATTAGTGATGTCTGCCACATTCTGCTCCTCCAGAGTTATTATTTTACCACTTTCTGTACTTTGGAGTCACAGTGAGGTCATGAGATAAGCTTCATCTCGTGCTGGAGAAAAGGTGTATCTACTTAGCCTTTCACTTTAAATGTCTCCCGTGCTTATCACTTCAGAACCACAAAGAGACAAGTCAAGAATGTCAGAGTCAGCTCTGACCCAATCAAATGCCTTGTATATGAGTATTGTATATGAGTATTGAAGTATGTAGTGCATTCAGTATATATATATGTGTGTGTGTGTGTGTATGTGTGTGTGTATGTATATAATATATACATATTATATGTATATTACATATACATATTACATATATATATATATAATTACTGTATGTCAGGCTGGGTGTATAGTTCAGTAGTAGAAAACTCACCTAATCTACATGGGGCTTTGGATTTGATCCCCAATATCACAAAAAAAAGCAATCATAAAGAGCTATATTTTAGTGGAAACAATATTCCAAAAGGGAAAAAATAAACAAACTGATCACCATCCCAGAGATGATGAAAGATTTGAACAAAAGTTTGGGAAGTGTAACAAATAACAGTTATAATACCAGAGGTTTTTCTTCTCTGGCAATCATTGCATGAACCAGTCTCTGTTTCATGCGTCTAATGTGCATTTCACTAATTTTAACTGTTTCTAGCTACCTGAAGTCTTGGAACCTCAGTATGTTTACTTTTTGGGACTAAGGCTATGCAGATACTGATATAAACAAGGGGCAAACTAAGCTTGTCAGGATCAGTCTATGCCAAAGCAATAGAGCTTAGAGATTGCTTTAGAAGTAGGTGGAGTAACTGAGAGCTACAGAAAAGCAGAGGTTTAGTCTAAATAATCAACTTGTGATAGAAGCAATGATGTAGGAAAGTTAAGTGGGCCAAACTTGTTTATTTCTCATGCGACTAAATCATTCTATTCTGTATGTATCCATCTCCTTCCTTCTTTATGTCTGTCATAGCATTTGTCAGACACCCTTCTTTCAAAAGTGGTGTCTACTTTGCTAATGTTATTCAATGAAGTAAAGNCATTCGGGTCTGGAAACTTCTACATCTCCATAGAACCATAAAATGGTTCTAATATCTCCCCAACTGTTTGGCACTGTTTATTGAGTGATGTGATTGAAAACACAAATGGTTATTTGTAAAGATCCCTGATAGAGCAGTCCCTTAAAGTGGATGTATCAGATTATTTCCTTAGTTTCACACAAGCATTATCTATACCAAAGCAACTGCCATTCAAGTCACCCAACAGAAAACAACCATCCTTTTCTATTTAAGCTGCAGGCAAATTGTTTGAAAACCCACAATAATACTATAGAGTCAATGGTGGAACAGAAACCTTACTGACTTGGCTGACTGGAAGTTGGTCAGAATGGATTTGTCACTGGGAAGGTCAATAGTTGCACTGTCTTCTTGGTATTAGTCAAATGAAAACTATGATTATAACTTCCAATATTCAACTCCCATCATTACTCCTTCACTAACTACNATGATGACTCCTTTTCCTGTTCATCTGACCCCTTTATTAGTAAATGTGGTTCAGCTATTTGGTCATGTTCAGATTTCTAGCTGTAGAATTACAACATTCTCTTCTCTAAAGTTTCTACTAACATTATTATCTTTGTTAGATACTGTTCCATTCCTAATACCAGTATGATATACTTCTAAATGATTAAAGTCATTACTGCCTATTTTAGTCTATCTAGAGTGTATTTGACTATAGTATTTTAAGGTTTTGCCTTGAAGTTGTAATCATATAAACAGTGATAACTAGAGAACTATGTCTCAGGAAGAACACCACATATACCACCTCCTAGATAGGGGAAAGATCCAGGTACATTAGGTTATAAGGAGAGTTTTACTATGAGTCCCAGTACATAAGAGATATGGATAAGCTGCTGTCTAAGTTCCTAAGAGATATGGAAAGAAAACTGTTTCAATGACAATGGTTTTATTATGAGATTTTGTATAATCTCAGTAAGGTAAGGGTAAAAATATACCCTTGATGAAATCTATTTCTGAAGCTATACTGCATTCAAAAGCAGTGCAATAAATATTCCACCTACCAATCCCTCAAAGGCTAACAGCACTGTTGAGCTTTAGGATGTGTCTGGGAGTTCTGAGCAGATGTTTGTACATTATATTACTCATGTTTGGATACAAATGAAACAAGGAAACTTTATTTAGCATCTTCAAGAGAAACATCAGGCACCTTATAAGAGAGTTCATGCTCCAGAGGCACTGGAAGAACATAGTCAAAGGAAGCAGACACCAAGGAAGGATAGGAGTAGGAAGTGGGTGTTAAAGAGATGCTTTAGAGCAAATACAGCATGAGAATTCAGATGGTTATGGAAGCATTTTGTTCAACACTAGTGGTTCCTGATCTGGACCCTGTGTGATCCTTCAATGCTACAAGTATCCATNCAGTTTCATGGTAGAAACACATGGTTTATTTTGGACTATGTAGGTATCTGGGATCTGTTCCCTGAAGTCTGTGATAGTTTGACTATGAGCTGTCACCCACAGGCTCATGTGTTATAGTCTAGGTCCATGGCTGCAGTTAATGTTTGTGGAGGTTGAGGAAACTTCAGGTGGTGGAGGCCTAGATGGAAGAAGTAGTTCACTTAGTTCACTGAGGTCTCAGCCTTGGGATTTCTTGTCCCCTGCCCTTTCTGTCTCCCTTGCTCTGCATCATGTCCACTATGAGGTAATGAAACTCTTTTTCCACATACTTGGCCAAATATAATCAACTGAACCCTCAGTCTGTGAACTACAATAAATCTTTCTTCATTTAAATTTTTCATGTAAACTAATTTGTCACAAAGGCTCAAAGTCTTATTAACAAAGAATCCCACTCCATTGACCTAGGATTGACCTTGGAGCCTTGATCNATTTAAGAATTACTGACTAAAAGAGGAAATAGCATTTAACATGCTCTGTCTATCAATTTGGCCTGNTGTTTCTTAGACATGTAGGTGATTTCCTATTAAGTAGAACTAACTAAGGTCAACCTATTCTGCTGAACTGGTATACCAAGAAGTAGATACAANAACAGAGAATTCTTTCTTTGAATTATTTATTAATTACCTTGGCTGTAGTGAATTCTTAGAGTGTGAATATCTTTTAGAGAAATGACTGACAGACAGGATCTGGATGGGGAAGAGATGACACCTTCAATAGGGCAGGTAACAAAATTTAAACATCTACTTTCAAGCATTCTAGAAGTGTGTGACAAAGCCTTAAGGAAGAGTATGACAGTTGGAGCCTTTAGCACTCACAAACCTGAGGGGATAAGAGAAGGATTGGTAGCTGGAAGCTAGAAACATGAGAGGATTATAACCTCAGTTGAAGGATGTACTTAGTCCTTGTCCACTCTGAATAAATGAAGGCATGGGCATCCATGTACCTCCTTTCAATGTCCAACTGATGACTTCAATTGATTAAAACTCATCAGAATCCAAAAGTTATGACCTTCCATTGATAAAGTCCAACTAGGTCCATCTCATGACTGCCAGATCCAGAAGNATGTGGGGAAATGAAGGATGCTGTATCTGTCAAGGGAAGTTGAAGGCAACCACACATAGATTTCTTATGTGTGTCCCCCAGCTGTCCTACAGCTGACATATATATGAGATGGAGATTATTTCATCAATGACAAATGAGCTGTGGAAAGAGCATTTTATTGGCTCTCAATTACTTGGTTTCCTGTTTAGTATTATTGAAACCCTCAGTTATTATTATAGCCATTATACAATTGGGAAAATAGTAAGTCAGAGAAGTTAGATCACTTAATGCAAATGCACCTACTGCAGACATAATAATGGAAAAGGAATTAGCTGGCTGACTAGAGGTTCAAGCATTCCCCCCAATACAACTTTCTTATGCCAAACATAAATATAGAAATCTTGAAGGTTCTATCTCTCTGATTAGGCCAATACTCAGACTGGCTTGATGTACTTTGTTAGGCTGCAAGAATGGAGAATTTCATAATTTCCTGCCTGATGGAATTAGAAATCTTACAGAGATTTCAATCATCTGTGGAAAAATGACTACACAGGTGTCTCAGCTTTAAAAATAAAAGCTGTAATTCATTATCATTAATTTACTCATTTATTTTTCTATTTATTCATTTAGTCAGCAGTGATTGACATTGTTCTTCATCAGGGCAATATGTTATAAATAATCAAAAGTCCCTAATCACAAAACCAAAACAATGGACAACAAAAACTCTGAGTGGTAAGTATCAAAGAAGAGAATTAAAGTGTGTGCTGTCCTAATGATTAACAAGCAGCTATACTAATTGGGTAGTCAGAAAGGGCTCTTCTGAGGATTTATTTTTTTTAATTTACTTTATTTTATTGTATTGGTTTCTTGAGACAGGAATGAGACAACATATCTGGTCTTTTTAAAAGTCCAATGAATTAGAGAATTATTCTGAGATACGAAATGAGAAAACTTGTAGGGGCTAGATCACAGACAATTTCATCACCTATGGGAAGCAATGAGAAGTTGTAGGAAGGCTTGGAGCAGGGGAATGGAATGAAGAGAAGTGTACTTTGAGAACAATACTCTGGCTGTTTCCTGAAAAATAGAGGGATCAGAAAGACTTGTTAGAGGACAGCTACTAAGTATAGTAAAAGATACAAGAGGGTTGGACGAGGCTAGTGGTAATATAAACAGAAGAAATAGGTGCAGGATACAATATGAAAGAAAATGGACTCAACCAGACTTATTAATTAGTGAGAGATGAGCTGCACAGGAGATAGGAATGGAGGATAAACCCATCAATGTGAGAAAAACAAGGAAGGTGTAGATTGGGAGACAGAATTGAGAACAGAAACCCACAATTTTGTTTTGGCTATGTGAAGCTGGGAATGCCAACTGAAATTCAGGTGGANGCAAAAAGCTGAAAGTTACATGCANNTTTCCGAAAACCAAGACCAAGGATACACTTTTCAGCTCTGGCACACAGGCTTTGTGGAAGCCTTAGAGCTAGATAGGGTCACCAAGAAAGAAGATGTAAGAGAGGAGAGGCAGAGTCCAGAACATGCCAACATGTTNGGGCTGAGAAGACTATTAGCCAACAAGGAGAACATCCAGCATCCCATGTATGTTTGAAGGTCCTGATATGTCAGGGCACACAGAACTGTATATATGCTAGGGGAATTAGTCATCTGTCAAGCGTGGAGACACCTTTATTTTTGCCTAGTAAGGTATTGTGAGCTCTAATGTAGAATCAAATTCCTCTTTCACTTTTCATAAGTAAAAGTTATACTTGTAAGTACACAACAGTTTGTGAAACATTCTGGAGTATATCTATTGCTTGTCATGNTTTAACATTATTTAACTTCCTTGAGTCTCTGTTTATTGTGGGATAAATTAAGGTACTGTCAGTCTGCAGTGGATAGTTCTTGGTATGTCTTCTCTGTTCTTGTTCTTACACTTCATTCCACTTTTACAACAAGATTGATTGATAACCCTATCCCATTCATGGTNTCAGCTTTTGGGTTTTGGCTAATATTGTCTCTAAATTTCCACATCAGATATAATATGTCAGGAAGTTTAACACTGTGCCAATCAGTAGAACTAGTACATTCTACTCATCAGTCATTGATAATTGTATTAGAGCTAGTCACATGACCCAATCAGGTCAATCATAACTGATATTATATATCAAACAATATAACTTCATTGCATCTTTTCTGAAATTAAAAAAACTAGCTATATTGAGTGTTGTATTTTTTTTGGTGGAATTAAAATCATGAGAGGTTCTGAGAATGGAACCTACTTAAAGGACATAGATTGGAAGACAGATCTGAGGAGTCATCTGAATCCCAGATTGAATTATGTCTGAGTTTCTGTACTTTAGTCTGGATACAAGTCAGTAAATATTCTTCTTGTTTTTGTCAGAATTGGATTTCCTGCCTATTTCAAGTATAAGAGTTTAAATTGATGGTATTTTCTGAAAAGATAATAGCAAGAATATGATTAATAATTCTGAGTACAACTAATCCAAACAAGGTTCTCATTAAAGGGCAGCCATTATGGTGGTTTTATTTTTGAGTTCTTTCTAAATGTTACTCTCTGCATCATAAGGCTTGCTCTCAAAAATTGGAAACTATGAAGGGATTTAAGTATAATCAGGTGCTGCAAGTTTTCAAATACTCAGAGAGTCAAAAGCATTTGCCAGTTGCTTTGACTGAAAACACACACACACACACACACACACACACAAACATATAAACAAATCTTACAACTATGTAAGCCTTCCTAAGACAAAATATTAAAAAATATATCCTACCAGCTTAATTCAATAAAGTGTCCAAAGTAGATTGTTAATTCTAATAGTAATTTTTAATATTTGTAATGTAATATATTCCTTGATAAGATTGTGAAAACTTCTGACAGCTTATTAGCCAGTGCTATTAAAACCAAATGTCAACTTTAGCAACTGCTGTCAGTGAAATTAGCAATGAGACAGTCTCCAAGGAATGAAAGTTCAACTTGTGTTGGGTAATAGCATGAATAATCACTTGGATTTATATAGCACCTTTTCTCTGAAGGGTTTGAAGAGTTTATACTCATTATATTCTCCCCTTGAATAGAAAGAATGACCAAGCTTACCAGTCATTATGTGGTTTATGGTCACATTGCAATCTTCAGTTTATGAACCCAGTTCTTAGAACTGGCTTTCTGTCTTCTTTAATTGCTTTGCATATGGATGGGATACGTGATACCATTAGGTAATGAGAGATGTCAGGTGGAATACAATAGTCATAGAAAGCAGATAATGTAGGCTTTGAGGATTGCTTAGTGGGTAGAGGCACTTGTGCATAGGCTTGATGACCTGAGTTTGATCCCTGGATGCCACAGCGTAGCAGGAAGGAACTGACTCCCTCTGATCTCCACATGTGTACAACTGCACTCACATGCATACACACACAAACATAAAGNAACAAACAAGAACCAAAGGTTAGGGATGAGTACTGTGAAATTCTACCTTATGGAAATGACATGTCTATCACAATGAAGAAGTCATACCAGTTATGATTATCTGCACAAGACTTAACCAAGGCCAGGCCAGCAAAACTACTGGCATAGATGCAGTAGATGATCTCCAGTTCTGACCCTATACCAAGGAGCTATTGCCGGGACATAGCTGCTTGGGGAGGAAGAATCATTCTTTATTGAGGATATGGCCTCTGGTAGATTTCCTATGCTCTAATGGATGGACCCACACTTATGCATGTATGGGAGCCACTAATTGGGTATAGAGTTTATCAAAAATGTTAATATGAAGTTGGGAGGGCTCATGTTGAGAAAATGTGAGAGCAATTAGAGGGGGAAATGAGGGGTAAATATGATCATATTTCATTGTATAAATATATGAAATCCTCAGATATAAAGAAAAATTAATAAGAACAGAGAATGCACTGCTATTCTAGTTTATTATACCTAAAAAGGGAGCTGGAACTTGGTTATGTACAGTTCCTCACAAAGAGAAGCTAATTACTTTTATTCATAAAATTAAGCATACATTTNAAATGTCTTTTGAACAGATGAATATCAGAGACTTATTTTTCAACTCTGGAAGAGACCTTATACAAAGTCCAGTTTATTACGAGCGCTTTTGTTTTGTGTGTTTGAGTGACTATTTTTGTCTTTTCTCCCAGTTAGTCACTCCTTCCAGATGTCATTTGGGAAACCAGGTTTCCTTCTCTGTGCCCAATGAAGTTGTTTAGAAACGATGCCCAACCTAACTCCCAGGTGTGAATAAGTATACCAATGAGATTTGGAGACATGTTGAAACACCATGAGTATGATAGAGAAATGATTAATGTTCCCCATTTACAGCTAACAAAACAGAAAACAAAACAGAATGGGATGTTAATATTTGATGAAGAAAAGGCCTGAGAATCCAAGCTGCCTAGATCAGTTCTAGGTACACAATATACCACAACTAGGAAGGCCTCTAGAGTCTTTATCACCGTTAGTAGCATTTCTTTCATCCTTTATTAAGGNCCTTTGTTGACCCTCATTAAAGTGATAAGCTGCCCCTGTTTTACGGACTGTTCTCTTGATACTACATTCTAAGAATAGTAGACTCTTAGCTTACATCCTAGCTTGTATTGCTAGCTTTACATACATAAAAGTTAGGCTTTAATAGAGTCTGATTGCTGCTATAATCTATTTCCACAAATACTATGGTTTAAAAAGCATAGGTATTTATCTTAGGGATATGTAGGCTAGAAGACCAGNGTAGGTCTTAACAGACAAATATTAAAATGTGAGTAAAGAGCTACTGATTTCTTCTTGGAATCCCTAGGGGAGAGTTCAACCTCTTCCCTTTGCCTGCTCCAGGAGGCATTCCCAAATTAGCTGGTTTACATGTCTCTGGTCATTCTTTCATCCTTGTTCTATTTGATCACAGCTGGCAAAAGGTCTTATTTCTAGGTTTCCTTGTGATTATGTTGGGACATCCAGATCATCAGGAATGAAACTCCATCTNGAGGCCCCGAGAATTTGATTGTGAACATCTTTGCCGAGGGCATCATCTTGCCTACCATAGGTTCAAGGCCAGTGCTCCCAATAAAGCTGTGTATATAATCAAACAGCCTGGAAACCACTTACAAAAAGATTGACCATTTTTTCACTATTTATTAAAGATGGAAGTAAATTTGCATACTAATTATATCAATACACTCTTTCAATTTTGCATAAAAAATTAAATCCTGGCTGAATACTTGATGCTGCAGGATATGAAGAGGGCAGATTATCCTCATCGTGTTCAGAGTTGATCATGTTGATTAATTTTATAATTGTCAATCNTGAAAACCCCACTTCACATAAATGCACAGTACAAAATAGCAAAAGTATGGGTAGAGCCATTTCATATAGCAGTAAAAATTCTGTCCTAATCTTTAAAATAGGTTTATTAATTCTCTGAGAATTTCTACAATGGAATTTGGTCATACTCATCCCCTCTCCTCAGAGTTGTCCCAGATATACATCCCCATTTCCTACNCTTATAANTTTATGACTTCANTTTTTTTTTTAATCTATGAAGTCATTTCATGTTGCCTATGGAGTCTTGAGTGTGTGAACATCCTGTAGAGCATGGTCAACCTACCAGCAGTCAAACNCTTAAAGAAAACAAACTCTCCNTCTCCTGGTAACTATTAGCTGCTAAGAGTTCCTTATCTTGGGGCAAAACTTAATGTCTATTTCCTCATTCCATTTTCTGGTTTTTGTCTAGCTCGAATTTGTGCAGATATGATGTACGCTGTCACAACTCTGTGAGTTCATTTGTGCTACTCCCTTGTTATGTGCAGAAAATGCTATTTCTTAGTAATCATCCACTCTTACAGTTTTTCCACCTTTTCTTCCTCAATGATCCCTGACCCTTGGACACACACACATTTAGGGTTGAACACTCTGAAGTGTCTTCTTCTCTGTACCTTGACCAATTGAAGATCTTTCTATATTGTCTTCTACTGGAAGCAGAAGCTTCTATGTCTTAATCTTAACTCCAAATTTATTTTCTGATGTTCTATGAAATTGAAGTCATCAAATCAAACAGCAATTTTTTAAAATTTATTTTATTTAATTAACATTTTTTTATTTATTTTACATATTCACCACAGTTTCCTCTCCCACCTCTCCTCCCATTCCCTTCCCCATTCCCATCTACCCCCTTCCCCATCTACCCCTTCTCCATCTCCACTCAGAAAAGGGTAGGCCTCCCATGGGCTTAAATAAAGCATTGTTCATCAAGTTGAGGCAGGACTGAGCTCCTCCTCCTGCATCAAGGCTGAACCAAGTAATCTAGCATAGGCAACAGGTTCCNAAAAGCCAGCTAAATGCCAGGGGCATCTCACTGCTTGATGTTAGTTAGGGACATCTCACTCCCTAACTGTTGTCCAGAGTCCATGTGCTCCCATGAGCTTAGGTCAGCTGTCTTTGTGGGTTCCCTGGTTATGACCTTGACCCCCTAGCTCATCCAATCCCTCCTCCCTTTCTTCAGGGGGACTCCCAGAGCTCGGCCCAGTGCTTGGCTGTGGATCTCTGCATCTGCTTCCATCAGTTACTGGATAAAGGCTCTCTGATGACAACTAGGGTAGTCACCAATCTGGTTAGAGTAGATGGCCAGTTCAGGCACCCTCTCCACTATTGCTAGGACTCTTAGCTGGGCTCATCCTTGTGGATTCCTGTGAGATTCTAGGGTACCAGGTTTCTCCCTAACCCTGAAATGGACCCGCCCTATCAAGATGTTATTCTCCCACCTCAGTCCTGCCCCCAACCTGCCTTCTGCACCCAGCCCACCCACCTTGCTCCCCCATGTTCTCATCCCCTTGTTCACCCATTCCATGCCCAGTTTATCCAGGGGATCTCTTCTGTTTCCCCTTCCCAANGAAATCCATACCTTCTTGGGATCTCTTTGTAATTTATCTTCTCCATGGCTATGGAACATAGATCATTTATCCTGTACTTTACTCTAATATCCACTTATGAGTGAGTACATACCTTGTTTGTCTTCCTGGATCTGAGTTAACTCATGCACAATGACTTTTTTCTAGTTCCATCCATTTCCCTGCAAATTATATGAGGTCATTTTTTTTTTTAGCTGAGTAATACTCCATTGTACCACATCTTCCTTAACCACTCTTCAGTTGAGGGGCATCTAGGTTGTTTCCAGGTTCTGGCTACTATTAATAGTGCGTCTATGAACATAGTTGAGTGTGTCCTTGTGGTATGATTGAGTATTCCCTGGGTATATGCCCAAGACTGGTATAGCTGGGTCTTGAGGTAGATTGATTCCTAATTTTCTGAGAAACTGCCATATTGGTTTCCAAAGTGCCTGTACAAGTTTGCACTCCCACCAGCAGNGGAGGAGTATTAACCTTACTCCACATCCTCTTCAACATAAGCTGTCATCAGTGTTTTTGATCTTAGCCGTTCTGACAGGTGTAAGATGGTATCTCAGAGTCGTTTTGATTTGCATCTCCCTGATGACTAAGGATGTTGAACAATTCTTTCAGTATATTTCAGTCATTTGAGTTTCTTCTGCTGAGCAATCTGTTTGTATCTGTACCCCATTTTTAAAAGGATTATTTAGTATTTTGATGTCTAGTTCTTTTAGTTCTTTGTATATTTTGGAGATTAATAGTCTGTCAGATGTGGGGTTGGTGAAGNTCTTTTCCCANTTTATAGGCTGCTGTTTTGTCTTATTTACTGTGTCCTTTGCCTTACAGAAGCTTTTCAGTTTCAGGAGGTTCCATTTATTGTCTATCTCAGTGTCTGTGCCACTGGTGTCAATAGTCCCTGTGACAATGCGCTCAAGGCTACTTCTTACATTCTCTTCTATCAGGTTCAATGTAACTGGATTTAAGTTGAGGTTTTTTTTATCCATTTGGACTTGAGTTTTGTGTAGGGTAATAGATATGGATCTATTTGCATTCTTTTACATGCCAATATCCAGTTATGCCAGCACCATTTGTTGAAGATGCTTTCTTTTTTCCATTGTATAATTTTGGCTTCTTTGTCAAAATCAGGCATTCATAGTTGTGTGGATTTATTTCAGGGTCTTTGATTCGATTCCATTGATTCATGTGTCTGTTTTTATGCCAGTACCAAGCTGTTATTATTTTATTACTATCCTCTATACTAGAGCTTGAAGTCAGGGATGGTGATATCTCCAGAAGTTCCTTTATTGTGCAGGATTGTTTTAGCTACCCTGTGTCTTTCATTTTTCCATATGAAGTTGAGTATTGTTCTTTTGACATCTNTGAAGAATTGTGTTGAGATTTTGATGGGGATTGTATTGAATCTGTAGATTGCTTTTGGTAAAATTGCCATTTTTGCTATGTTAATTCTACCTGTCTAAGAATGTGGGAGATCTTTCCATTTTCTGATTCCTTCTTCAATTTCTTTCTTCAAAGACTTAAAGTTCTTGCCATACAGATCTTTCACTTGTTTGGTTAGAGTTACCCTAAGATATTTTATATTATTTGTGGCTATTATAAAAGGTGATGTTTTTCTGATTTCTTTCTCATCCCATTTATCATTTGTATATAGGAGGGTTGATGATTTTTTTGAGTTAATCTGGTATCCTGCCTCATTACTGAAGGAGTTTATCAGCTGTAGGAGTTCCCTGGTAGAGATTTTGGGGTCACTTATTTATACAATTATGTCATCTGCAAATAATGAAATGTTGACTTTCCTTTCCAATTTGTATCCCCTTGATCTCCTTTTGTTTCCTTATTGATCTAGCTAGAACTTAGAGTACTATATTGAATAGATAAGGAAAGAGTGGACAGCCTTGTCTTGTTCTTGATTTTAGTGGAATGGTTTTGAGTTTCTCTCTATTTAATTTGATATATTGCCTTTATAATATTTAGGTATGTTCCTTGTATCTCTGATCTCACCAAGACCTTTATCATGAAGACGTGTTGGATTTTGTCAAAGGACTTTTCAGCATCTAATGAGATGATCATATGGTTTTTTTTTCTTTCAGTTTGTTTTGTATGGTGTGTTACATTGACAGATTTCCGTATGTTGAGCCATCCCTGTATCTCTGGGATGAAGCCTACTTGATCATGGTGAATAATTTTTTTATGTGTTCTTGGATTTGCTTTGCCAGTATTTTATTAGGTAGTTTTGCATCAATGTTCATGAGGGAGATTGTTCTGTAATTCTTTTACTTTATTGCATCTGTGTGGTTTGGGTATCAGGAGAACTTTGACCCCATAAAAAGAGTTTGGCAATGCTCCTTCTGTTTCTATTATGTGGGACAATTTGAGGAGTATTGNCATTAGCTCTTTTTTAAAATTCTGGTAGAATTCTGCACTGAAACCATCTGGCCCTGGGCTTTTTCTTTTTCTTTTTTCTTTTTGGTTGGGAGACTTTTCATGACTGCTTCTATTTCCTGAGGGGTAATGGGTCTATTTAAATTGTCTATCTTGGGCTGGAGAGATGGCTCAGTGGTTAAGAACACTGACTGCTCTTCCAGAGGTCCTGAGTTCAATTCCCAGCAACCACATGGTGGCTCACAACCACCTGTAATGAGATCTGATGCCCCCTTCTGGCATGCAGGGACACATGCAGGCAGAACACTGTATACATACTAAATAAATAAATCTTAAAAAAAAATTTTCTATCTGGTATTGGTTTAATTTTGATATGTGGTACCTATCAAGAAATCTGGGAGAAAAACAGAGTTCTAGGGAAGTTCCCAGGAATCCACGGAAATGCCCTCACCTTAGACTACTGACAATAATTGAGAGGGTGCCTGAACTGGCCTACTCGGGTGATCACATGGATGAATACCCTAACTGACATCATAGAGCCCTCATCCAGAGACTGATGGAAGCAGATGCAGAGATCCACGGCTAGGCGCCAGTCCATGCTCCAGGAGCCCAGTAGATGAGAAAGAGGAGGGATTTTATGAGCAAGGGGCATAGAGATGATGATGGGAAGATGTGCAGAGACGGCCAGCCTAACCAGTGGGAATGCATGAACTGTGGACTGATAGCTGTGGAGCCCCCATGGTGCTGGACTAGGACCTCTGGACATTCGAGATAGTTGTTTGGCTTGAACTCTTTAGGGTTCCCCCAGGTAACGAGGTCAGGACCCATCCCTGATCCGTGAGCTGGCTTTTTGATGCCTGATGCCTATGGTGCAGCCTTGGTGCTGGGAGGAGGGTCTTGTTCCTGCCTTTACTGAGTGTACTAGGCTCTGCAGACTCACCATGGGAGACCTTGCCTTGTTGGAGGAGAAATGGGGAGGGGCAAGAGGAGGGAGGAGAGGGGGATCTGCAGTTGGTATATAAAATGAATGGAAAATCTTTTAATAAAAAAAAAGAAATCTGTCCATTTCTTTTAGATTTTCCAATTTTGTGGAGCACAGATTTTTGAAATATGATGGAATGATTCTCTGGATTTCCTCAGTGTCTGTTGTTATGTCCTCCTTTTCATTTCTGATTTTGTTAATTTGATACTCTCCCTCTGCCTTTAGGTTAGTTTGGATAAAGTTTTGTCTATCTTGTTGATTTTCTCCAAGAACTAACTCTTCGTTTCATTGATTCTTTGTATTGTTGTCTTTGTTTCTATTTTGTTAACTTCAGCCCCAAGTTTGATTATTTCCTGCCATCTACTCCTCCTGGGTGAGTTTGCTTCTTTTTTTTCTAGAGCTTTCAGGTATGCTCTTATGTGAGATTTCTCTAACTTCTTTATGTAGGCAGTTAGTGCTTTGAACTTTCCTCTTAGCACTGATTTCATAGTGTCCCATAAGTTTGGGTATGTTGTGTATTCATTCTTTTTGCATTCTAGGAAGTCTTTAATTTCTTGATTTCTTCCTTGACCCAGTGGTAATTCAGCTGAGAGTTGTTCAGTTTCCATGAGTTTCAAGGCTTTCTGTAGTTTGTGTTGTTGAATTCTAACTTTCAGCCATGGTGATCCTATAAGATACAGGGAATTATTCCAAACTCTTTGTATCTGTTGAGATTTGCTTTGTGACCGAGTATGTGGTCAATTTTATAGAAGGTTCCATGAGGTGATGAGAAGGTATATTCTTTTGTTTTGGGGTGAAATGTTCTGTAGATGTCTGGTAAGTCCATTTGAGTCATAACATCTGTTAGTTCCCTTATTTTCTGTTAAGTTTCTGTCTGGAAGACTTGTCCATTGGTGAGCGTGGGATGCTGAAGTCTCCCATTATTAATGTATAGGGTTTGATGTGTGATTTAAGCTTTAGTAATGTTTCTTTTCAAATGTGGGTGCCCTTGTATTTGGGGCATAAATATTCAGGATTGAGATTTTATCTTGATGGAATTTTTTTTCCTTTGATGAATATTAAATGTTCTTCTGCATCTCTTTTTATTTATTTTAGTTTGAATTCTATTCCATTAGATATTATGATAGCTACAACAGCTTGCTTCTTATGTCCATTTGATTGGAAAATCTTTTCTCAATCCTTTATTTTAAGGTAATGCCTGTCTTTGAAGTTGAGGTGTGATGGGAATGGCTTTCTAAAAATGTGTTGCTCTGATTGGTTGATAAATAAAGCTGTTTGGCCAATGGTGAGGCAGAATAAGGATAGGTGGGACATTCGAACTAGGGAAATGGAAACAAAAAACAGAGCTGGGCAGACGCCATTCTGCTGCCCAGAAAGCAACATGTAACGGCGCACAGGTAAAGCCACGTGGAACACGTGGCGACATAGTTTTATAAAATGGG
>LZPO01045750.1:11767-23801 GCA_001675575.1 Neotoma lepida | reverse complement strand
AAAAAAAAACTAGATAGGAAGGATTGAGCTATGTGAGCATGCGTCTCACAATTGTCATCAGAGGAGCCTCATCCAGCGACTGATGGGAGTAGATGAAGAGACCTACAGCCAAACAATGGGCAAAGTCAGGGGGATCTCAGAGAAGAAGGATTATAGGAGCCAGAGGGTTCGAGAACACTATAAGAACACAGCTCACAGAATCAACTAAGCGGGGCTCATAGGGGCTCACAGAAACTGAAGCAACAAACACAGAACCTGTGTGGGTCTGAGCTAGGTCCTCTGCATATAACTTATGGTTGTTTAGCTTGGTGTTCTTGTGGAACTCAGAACAGTGTGGGGTGCGGGTGTGTTTCTGATTCTTTTACCTGTGCTTGGGACCTTTATCCTCCCAGTGGGTTGCCTTGTTGAGCCTTGATACGGGTATTTGTGCCCAGTCTTATTGTATCTTGTTAGGCCATGTTTAGTAGATATCCCTGGGAGGCCTGCTCTTTTTCTTGAAGGGAAAAGGAAGAGTGAATAAGGGAAAGGGGAGGTGGGGGAGGGCCTAGGATGAATGGAGGGAGGGGAAACTGCAGTCAGGATGTAATGTATGAGAGAAAAATACATTTTTTAAAAGAAAACTCATATCTGCCAGCCATCCTGTGTGCCTTTCCTAGGATTCATATTATTATCTATCCACCTAAAATTACATATAATACATATAAGTTTGTATATATATGTACATATGCACACATAGTTAAATATTTTCTCATCTGGTCTGACAATGATCCCTCTAAGAGCCATAGACTATCAACAAAATCCCCAATACCAGCCATAAGAGTGCCTCTTTTAGTTGTTGGTCAGAGTTGGCTTAGGGACTCTCAAAACATTATAGGTTATTACTGTTGGTGTTGAATGCCTCCCAGAGGTTTGAAGTAAGGCCCTATTACTGAAGACACAACCCACTTCTCACACAGGGCCCAGAGGTACTGAGCTGGGTCTCACAAGAAACCCTCCTCCCTAGGAAATAGTTTTCATGGAACCAGAAAATGATATGTGAAATTCCAATGGGGGAAGCAACCAATAGTCCTACCAAGCTACGATGCCTCTGAAGCACAATGCTAACCAGTATAGCATGATAACTCTCAGAGTGTAGCATTGGTATACATATCTTGGTAGTTACCAATAGCACTCCTCTTTATTTGGACAATAGGAGGAAAACCATGCCTGGCACTGGAACCCTAATCCAGCTCTATAGAGGACAGCTGTTCTTTCTATGGCCTGAAGCACCATCCCTAGAGATGCAGCAGGTAACTGCTCTACCTGCCTATGATCTTGAAGTACATGCCCCTGAGGCGTGGCCTCTAGGCTACCCTTAAGATATGAAATGCATTAGGTACTCTTATCTTGGCTCCCTCATGGGCCTTGGATGTGAGACTGATTCAGATGGCTGGAACAGCATGAGACTTTGCCCCAGCATTCCAGAACCTGCAACAATTCTGTTCTGTTCAGTGAGTTTTTCTCCCCTAATAAATTCCTTTACACTTTAAGCAGACTCCCTGGATTTCTTGAAGTACAACTCCCTGGGGCTAGTAAAGTCACCTTGGAGG
Source organism: Neotoma lepida (assembly GCA_001675575.1). Taxonomy (NCBI): domain Eukaryota; kingdom Metazoa; phylum Chordata; class Mammalia; order Rodentia; family Cricetidae; genus Neotoma; species Neotoma lepida. The sequence continues at coordinate 22,212 of LZPO01045750.1, read as the reverse complement.
GGAACCCACAACCACCATCTTACTAAACCAACAAAATTCCTAACTACTTTCCAAGTCCTTATACCCATAGCTAAATATAGTTCTCACCATTCATCGATGAAACTTCTCTTTGTAACAGATGGGGACCATTACAGAAAAACACATTGATTAAAATCCAGAGAACCATAGGTTATATGTTGCCCTCACCCACCTNATAACATCTACATTATAATTCCTGCACCTAAAGCTCAAGGACCATTGCAGAAGAGGGCCCAGAAAGATTGTAAGAGCCAGAGGAACAGAATAGTTGCTGTGAGCTTGTATCTCCTAGAAATGTCAGAAAGTCTATGCTCTTGAAGTCTCATCAACATAGCTTCCTAAATAAGACCTGAACAATGGACATCCTAACATGGAAAGGGAAAGCTGGCTTGGCCTCATTCTGAAAAACAAAACTACAGGCCACTGGGGAATGCTGAGAGTGGGAAAAATAGTATTCCTCCAGAAAAGAGGCTCCTAACTGGTAATCCAATACCAAGTGGTCAGCCCTAAATCATGAACATACAAATAACATTATAGGGACTGAGAAGACTATATTTATGTATTTAGTAGTATATATATATACATATATATATATATACACACACATGTATATACTTAGCAACAATTAAAGAAAAACAGGACATTAATTTGATATGGTGGCTGCATGGGAGGGACCGAGAGAGGAAAGGAAGGGGAAAACAATGTAATTTAAACTATAGACTCTTGAAGTCACTCAAACAATTATGGTGAAAAGCAGATTAAACTAGCTCCTGCTAATACTTAGCTATAATCCCTATACATTTGTTACAGACTCTCCACAATCAATTGCTTGATTATTTCATTTGTTCCATGTCATGGCAAGTTACTACAAACCAATGTATTCAACAACAATGACAACAAAAGGTTTAGCATGAGGACAATGTTTACTTTCTGTAAATGAAGAACACTGATTCAAGAACAAAATGCAGACACTATAAACTACAGCTGGCAAGCGACTCATGTAAAATAAGTAAAACCAAGGTCTAATGTCTTCACAGTAGAAAAGACCCCAAAGAGGACCCATTCTCTCACACACCAAAGACTTCCTTCTCATGTTCTCTGTTAATTGGTACTACCATTCATCATTGCTCATGCAGAAAAATAGAGAACTATCATTGATGCTTTTTCCTCCAATTAATTATCGAATTCTGTAGGCGTTACCTCCAAAACCAATTTTCAACTCCATTTCTTTTTCTCTTTCCCCAATTCCAACTCTCTCTCTTCCTGGCTTGGTGAACTCCTGATGAAACACTGTTTTCTATTTAATTCTAGCACAAATTTGGCACATAAATGACAGTTGTCCAACTGCTTTGGGACACTTTCACTGCCCCAAGGGACTGTTGCAAGCATACTTTCAAAGCACTGTCTCTCTTAGTCTGTATCAAATAGCTGTGAAGATTATTGCCTCTATTGTTTTAAACATAGTTTTATCTGTCTATGTATATGTATATATATATATATGTATGTATGTATGTATGTATGTATATACACAGGTACCATTGGAAGCTAGAACAGAATGTTGGATTAGTTGGAGCTGGAGGTACAGGCATTTCTGAGCTTCCTGATGTGGATTCTGGAAACTGAATTCTGATTCTCTGGAAGAGCAGCAAGTGCTCTTAACTTTGAGCAATCTTTCCAGTTCCTACTGCCCCTATTTTTAAATTAATGATACTGATGTTTACAGGTTAAATTATTCTCCCAACTTGTTCAGGTGATATATCAGTAGAGTAAAGCTTACACTACACTCAAAATTCTTATGCTTAGACTATGCCGTTCCCTCCCACCTCAACCCCTTCCTATGATAAATAGAGGGGCACAGCATGCGATTTCCAGCCTTCTAATGCCAATACACCCTGACTCTGTTCTTTTAGGATGTTTATTCTTGCTATAGATGAGCTTAGATGAAAATAAGTACCCTGGCTTTCAGAGTCATCACTTAACCTGTAACCCACTAAAGCAACCTAGTGTCTTCTAACATTCAATGCCTTGCTAGCTTAGAAAATGCATTGCTAGGTCACAGGAAAAAGAAATGACCAAGCGATCAACAGATCAAGTTGTTTTCCTTTAAGTCTACAATAGTGTTTACACAACTTGTCAAAATAAAAATTATGGTAAACAGTGAAATAGTTTGATTCTATCACTCAGGGATAGGTTAAGATGAGGCAAGTGAGACAATTCGGGTACAAAAGCCAAGGATACATCCACTCTCAAGTTCATACATGCAATGGCGCTATACTTACACAACCTTGAGAATGGATGGCACCTTAAATTTATATCCTAAGTGCCTCTTCACCATACCTAAGCCCTGGGGTAATCCATACCAGGGCAAAAGATCAAAATGCAATTAATGATTGTTACAGACCCTCCCTCCTAAGGCAAGGTGTCAGTTGAATAGGGGGATATGTGCATGGAACAATAAAGTTCCATGTGCTCATTTGCTACTCTACCAAAATACTAGTCTAGTCTCTAATTTGACTAATTGAGAATGTTCATTTTGCTTGGTTGTTCTTTATTATTCAAAATGAAATAGGAATGAAGTTGACATATTTTCAAAACAAAAACATTTAAGACTAAGAATAAAGCAATAGCATCCATTCTTATTTGTATTTGCTTAATCAATAGTGAAGGTGTGATGGCTAATCTTGGTTGTCAGGTTGAATGCACCTAGAGTCAAATAAACTCAAGCAGTTGGGCATGCCTGTGAGGGATTTTCTTGGCTGGATCACTTGAGGTGAGAAAACCCACTCTAAATTTGGACCACATAGTCTAGTGGCAACCCACATAAAAGTACATGGAATAAAGAAGCTTTTGCCTAGTGCCTAGTTGCCCNCACTTTTGTTGGTACATCCATCTATCCTGCTGCTGAGGTATTCCTTCACCTGTGTTAGAGTCTACTTCTTCAGGATTCCCATGTAAACTGAATATCAGCTGAGACATCTCAGCATATGGACTGAAAAAACCATTGCATTCTTGGCCTTTCTTTTGAGAGATAGCCATTGTTAGACTAGCCAGACCACTGCCTGTAAGTGGGTCTAATCATGCGTGTGTGTGTGTGTGTGTGTGTGTGTGTGTGTGTGTGTGTGTGTGTGTGTGTGTGTATATACACATATATGGTGGGGGCAGAAGATAGAAGTGTGGCTTCTATGAATATATATTCATTATATCTGTTTTGTTCCTTTAGAGGGAATCCAATTAATACACTCACTTCAAGCTTATGAAGCCACACTTTTGTTTCCTGCCCCAACCTTAATGCTAAGTGATTGCCAGTCAGATAACTGAATTATTCAACTTTGTGTAAGAATGAAACATAGAGACATTTCAGTGTCACTTGCCACAACGTCAGAAGGCCCTGTAACATGTGAGCTTCCCCCAAATTGTTCTATCCCTTTGTTTCTCTCATTTCTGCTTGCTTTTTGCTTTTTAGAAATGTAATAGTGACAAGATTATGTCCATTTCTAATCAGGGTCTAGAGAGGTGAAAATGGCAATATTTCCATTTTTCTTCATTTTAAAAAATTTCTGGGCCACAGAATTCTCTATTGTTAAACTAAATTTTATGACTTCATTCTCTTTGCTATTTGTGAAAGATCTGACTTGATGGCACTCAAGCCATTATATCATAACTATACATTTCATTGTATGTCTGCATATATAATTATTTATAGATATTATCAGTGATGTTACAGCTATATAACCACCCTTCCATGTTTTCAATTGAGTTAATGTAATTTAAATATAAAGTTAAAAGAATTAATGTCTCAACATTCTAATTATGGATTATAATCTTTTCCTAGACAATCAAATGGCTGAGTTGTTAAAGAAAGTTTATCTAGGCAGAGTGATGCTGCATAAATCTCACTAGGAAACGGAAAATCTAGGAAGCGCCCTTCCATTTCTTGCCCCTAGCTTAATACCAAATGTCTTCAGCTTTATGCTTTTATTATTAAAGTCTCTTTCTTTTGGAAATTGCAATTCTGAAAGGCTTACAGTATTTTTTTATGGCCTAGTAGTTCCATTCAGTGATATAACATCATGCCTTAATATTTAGTATGGAATGTGGAAAACACCAGAGGGGATAATTAAGTTCACCAAATGGGACACTGAATTCTTTCAAGAGCAAATGGTAAAAGGAAGACTATATTATTAACTTGCATAACAGAAGTTCTACTCACAAATTGAACTACTTGAGCATGTTGGGGTCCTCTTGCTCTTTTTTTTAAGGAAATGGTCATGAATATGGCAAAATGGTTTTGTGAAAACTTTAAATAATGAAAGTAAAGAATATATTAAGTCACATTTGCGTCTGGCCTCACCCATCGTGCAGCCTCACTAACTCAAATCAATGAGTAGAAAGAACATTGACAGACAATTAATATTCTACTATCTATTACATCATATGAATATCTTTACATACCTCAGAATATAATCTCTAGGTGAAATAATTATCAGTTTGATATTATTTTCGATCACCTAAATAAGATCAAATTTCTTTTCCTAACCAGAAGGTGGCCTAATGTTTGATTGGGAATAATTTAAGTCCTTTCACAGTCATAGTCCAATGTTTATTGCTAAATTAATTTTATATATAATTTATACTGTCATTTACTAAAATGGGTTTCTTTTTTACTTTTTCATATCCACTATAATTTTTGTTCATTCTCTAAGTGCTAGACATGGCAGTGGGCACATAATACCTGCCTTTTTATTTTATTTTTCCCCTATTTTTAGCATTAACTTTTCCTCTTCGTTTCCTACTTGCTCCATGGGGATTCCTAAAACACAATTTACAGTTGCTGCAAACCCATAGCATCGACTCCCAGTCACTGTATGTTGCTGCTTTGGGATTCACAACTTATGTCTCTTCCCTAAAAATTGTAAAAATATCTTCTGAAATGCAGTGTGTTTCCATAGAGACTCAGTAGTATAAATCATTTTGTACACATCCCAGGTCATTATGGAACTCTTTGGAAAGAGGTTATGATTTTACTATACTCTAGCGTTTTTCTATATACAGTTTCTATGAAGGTAGAAGCTAATAGTAATAATATAGGCTTCCAGAGATACTTAAAGACTCAGTAAAGAAAGCCAAATTTTTAAAACAGGGGCCCAAAACTTTGTCACCTGAAAATAAAGCCCACTTTATATAAAATGCACAGATTGAATGAGCTGTCCCATCCCAAATAACTAGGATTAAAATTTATACTAACCTTCCTAGGTGATTAGTATCCTTGATGTCTTCTGAGCATTTTCAAATCCCCAGGTGTCAGAGGTCAAATATCTTGTTCCCAACACCTTGGGAAAAATGGTCTGTGATTCTGTCATTCAAACTTTGGTCAGTTTACTATGAAATTTTGACTTTGCTCATTTATATTCTCCTCACGTTGGCATTTTTTTCCAAGTTATAAACCATTACTTAATTACATGAATATTAAACTTCTAGGCTGAGAAATAGTCTTTCTGGAATGTTCTTCCTTCAATGGAAAATATGCTGGAAGAACTGAGATCATAAAAACAAATGAAGACTGTCTGACCTACAAGAAGGCTAGTAGACCCTTTCCTCCCACAATGCATACACACCCATTAACTATGTAAGGACTGAGGAGAGGGAGAGTGTGTATTTGAGTACTATCATATTTCTCCCTCCATAATACACCTTTCTGGGGAGAAGGATAATAATTTCAAAATGATTTTCCTCCCAACAAAGTATACCCATCTCTAAGTCTGAGGCATCATAAGTAATCAAATTACTATATAAAGCATAAAGAAGTCTACATATATGTTATATTCAAATACCTTATTTTGTATGAGGAACTTGTACATCTATAGATTTGACATCTACAGGATCCTAGGTCCAATACCCTTATGNACTGAGAGATGGATGAACTTTGCTATGGTGTGTTGTTTAGGGAATCATGATCAAAAATGTCTACCCATGCTCAGTAGAGATACAATCATTGCAAGTCTATGTATCTAGTAGACATCAACACTAGCACAATACTTTGTGTATTTGTGTTTAATGGATGCCAAATTCATCAAACTAGCCATATGTAAATAATTTTGGAAACAGTAATAATTATAGTAAAAGAAAAAGAATTTAGCTGACAGTGACTACATCTTTCAAGGCTAGAGCAGCTAGCTTTTATTAAAGCCGTATGTGTGTGTGTGTGTGTGTGTGTGTGTGTGTATGTGTGTGTGCATGTGTGTGTGCATGTGTGTGTGTGTATGCATGTGTAAATGTAGTACAGGTATATATGGATGCCACAACTGTACCGTGAGTGTCATTATTCAGAACATCATCCACCTTCTAATTTGGGACAAGATCCCTTACTGGCCTTGATATTGACAAATAGGCCAAGCTGGCTAGCCAGTGAGCCTTGAATCCACCTGTCTCTTCCTCCATAGTCCTGGATTACAAATGTACACTTTCAGGCTGGCCTTTTTAACGTGTGTTTTAAGGGGTTCAACTGAGGCCCTTATATTTCAAGGCAAGCACTTTGTGAACCTTAAGATATTTCTTTTCTGGATAAATTTAGGTATTTGGAACTTGTGGAGATGAAAGTGTTAGAAGTATATAATGATTTTGAGGGTATGAGATGCTGTAATTTAGCCAAGATTGGATGCATGTTTCACAGTTCCATGTCTAGAAAATTCAGATTCACTATTTGGGAAACATTTCATTCTCAATCTTATTAAGTATCAAGGTCTGATCTACAAGATCCAGGCTTCCCTCCAACTTAATCATACTTTGTCAGTAAGTGCTGATCTAGTTATGACTTTCACAAAAGAGTATAAATGAGCTGCAGCTGGAAGTTTCTCCAGTCCCTCCTGGCCCCACAGTCCAGATGAATCTCTCCTACCTGCGGTCCTGCAGCCACTTATAAAATAATCACTCAGAGGCTTAATATTAATTACAAACTGTATGGCCTATGACTCAAGCTTCTTACTACCTACCTCTTATAACTTAACTCAACCCATTTCTATTAATCTACATATCGCCACGTATTCTGTGGCTTTACCTGTGTCCCTTATATGTTGCTCCTTGGATGATAGGCTGGCATTTTCCCTGACTCTGTCCTTCTTCTCTCTGTATCTCTGCTTGGATTTCCCACCTGCCTGTAAGCTGCCTTGCCATAGGCCAAAGCTGCTTTACTTATTAGCCAATGGGAGCAACATATATTCATAGCGTACAGAAAGACATCCCATGGCACTTCCCCTTTTCTGTCTAATCAAAAATGAAGGTTTTAACTTTAACATAGTAAAATTATATATAACAAAACAGTTATCAAGCAAGAATTACAGTTACAATATCTAGTCTATTTGTATTTGGTAAAATTAAAGAAAATATTCTATCATCTATCTTAGTTTTGTGAGTCTAAAGTTTCATATCTAATTTACCCTTTACCATGATTAAGGAAAACCATAATTATAACTATGCAGTCTTCAACTCCATCAAAGACCTCAGAAGGGTATAATATTACCTAAGTAAGCAGGAAGTGCATTGTAAGCAACTTGCAGAATTCTAGAAATGACAGAGACACCTGGCTGCCTGGACAGTCACCCAAAGTTCCTCTGTAATGTTGGGGCATCCATCTTCAGCTTACAGGACTAGAGTCTCTGGCAGACTTTTTTGTGAAGCAGGAAATTTGAAAGACTTTCTTGCTTATTGGCAAAGTTCAACAGTTGCTTCTCCTTGTGTCCTCCAGAATGTCTGGCAGTCTCTTCTGCAAAGCAGGAACCTGAAGGATCAATGAGCAGTGTTTGCTACTGGAAAATGAGTGAAGGATGCCATCACATACAGAAGAATCTTGTTTCTAGCTTGAATTGCTCCCTCAAGCTAGAGGAATCAGGTTCATAGCCATAGTTTTGATTTCTATTTGGAAACTCAATAACACACTCACTCTTTTTTGCTGACATCATTGTAATTAAAAATCCTTGGCATTACACTAGGCAAAATAAAAAGAATATAAACAACCACGCCTACTTTTTTGAGATTACTTTTCAGTAGAGGTAATGAAATATTTAAAATGGCAAAAACAAACACACATCACACATCAAGGTCATACAGACAGACAGACAGACAGACAGACAGGTGTTTTGAAGTTTTAGAGAACCTAAGCTCCCTAACAAGTAATCAAGATGAAAGTATAAAAGCTGAATTCACTCCCTGAGGCATATCAGGGTGGTAATGTGTACATAAAGAACTGCTTTCTCCTTTAAGAGAGATGGTCTGATGCTAGAGTTATGTTTGTGAAAAGGCATTAGGTGGCACACAGATTCTTCTCCGCTTTGCACTCAATAGCTGGAATCTCTTTATAGAGCACACATTTCAGCAGCTATGCAAACGAAGTCAAAGTGATGTGTCTAATTGAATCTTTAATATTCAAGTCAATTTGTTTAATCTCTCACAACTGCCTTCCAGTTTGTTCCCCAAGTCTTGTCTGAAGGTGATAATGGCGAGGCCTGCCATTCCGGGAGTCAGGCAGTTGTCACCATGTAAGTGCCCTTCATTTCTGACATAAGTCTGGTTGGCAGAAATGAGCCTGCCCTTGAAATACTGCGACCATTTTCCTCACACATTGCTCTTTTATTATACAAATGAAGCACTCTCTACTGATTGTGCTAAAATGAAAAGAAAAAAATTCACACAACTCTCACATTCTTCAGAGATCTGAACTCAACCCAGGGACTTCCAGCTTGACTATTCACAAAGACAAACATTTAAACATCAATAGTAAGATAATGGTCTGTCAGCTAACTTTAAGAAGAAAGCTGATGCCAGGGCCCCTAACATCTCAGAACATATTTCTCAATGCTCCACCAAACATGTTAGAGCTGTCTACCACCAAACACCACCACACCAAGCCATTCTGAGACATCTTCCTCCTATTTCAGACTATGGAAAAGGATGGTTTAGCTTAATAACTCAATGGCTTATACTGCTTGTTTATTGGCTTTTAGCAAGAATGTTGCATCCCAAGTTTGAAGTAATATTGTCAACTAAGTTGTGTTCAGTTTAGGTATGTTTGATTTGGAACTGAAATTGGTAGTAAACTAATGACACTCTAGTTTTCCTATATGAGGAACTAAGTAATTCAATCTTCCCAATTTAAATATACAGGATATGAATCTAGAATCATAAACCCAAATGCTTAAGGTTTTACTATTGCACATAAGTTTTTAGAGTCTCTCTTTCCTTGTTTGTGACTGAGAATACTCCTGTTTATGAACCAGGTTCATCATAGATTCCACTAGACAAAGTAAAATAAAATATTTACTATGGTACTTTGATGCATTATAGGTGCCGAACAGTAAAATTATGGGCATCACTTTTCTTCACTATTAACATCTTTAAAATTTTACGGTTTAGTTTTTCAGTGCAAATAAACTGTCTCAGCCCGTGTCCTCACCATTGCTGTCATCATTATCATCAACAACATTTACATTTTCCAAAGCATTTTACATTTATTATCTCATCAAATATTTACTGCTTTAATAGCTCCAGTAACAAAATCAGCAAAGACAGCCTCACCCCAAGATCAGCAGCATAGGTCACAAGATAGTGCTTCCTTGCACTGAACAAGCACCTATCACTTGCAAGTTCCATTTGTTTGCCCTTGACCTCCATTGCTCCAGTAATTTTTCAAAAGAATTTAAGTAAAATTTATATAACACATTAAATCAAAGTCATACCAAACCTTCTACTACCTGTTTAAAAATCATGTTTCTTCTCTTTGAGGAAATGTTCTTCATGTTCATTGGAGCTTCAAGATAGTTGTGAGGCTTAGGATGAAAGTAGTGCTGCTTCCTTTCATGTTGTCTTGCCTTTGTTTGGTGATAGATATTTGAGTGAAAAGAAGAATATAAAAGAATCTATGTAGAATAGAGAGTGGTAAGCCAAAGAGCGCTATCAAAATTATTTAGGCAAAACAATGACATTCAAAGTCAAAAGGATAGGTTATTTATTTTTGATTGCACATTTTTTCCTCTTAGTAAAAGTGGATATTTTTCTTTCACATAGTATCTCCTGATTACGGTGTCTCTTCTCTACCCCTCCCAGCTCCTCAACCACCTAACCTCCTATCCAGAGCCAATCCCTTTTTGTCTATCATTAGAAAACAAACAGGTTGTATGGGATAATAATAAAATGACATGAAACATAATAAAATAGAATAACATAAAATGAAAACTAATGCACTGGAATAAGACAAAACAAGCAAACAGAAGGAAAAGAGCCAAAGAAAAGGCACAAGAAACAAAAGACCCACTTGTTCACACACTCAGAAATCCCATAAAAACAGTAAACTTGAAGCCATAATGTATACACAAAGGACATGTAGGGTAATGTGTTGTGTGTGTGTGTGTATGTATATATAATATTTATAAAATTAA
>LZPO01045749.1:5941-16415 GCA_001675575.1 Neotoma lepida | reverse complement strand
CCAAACAACCAAGGGAGAGGGGCGTCATGAATTTGAAAGAGAGCAAGGAGGGGTATATGGGAGAGTTTTCTGGGATAAAAGAGAAGAGGAAAATGATGTAATTATAATTTCAAGAAAGAAAAATATATTTTTTTAAAGATTTATTTATTTATTATGTATTCAGTGTTCTGCACGCCAGAGGAGGGCACCAGAGTGAATTATAGATGGTTGTGAGCCACCAAGTGGTTGCTGGGAATTGAACTCAGGCCCTTTGGAAGAGCAGTCAGTGCTCTTAACCTCTGAGCCATCTCTCCAGCCAAAAATATAAAATATTTTTAAAATACTAGCTAGCTTTAGCATTTAATACAGGGTGGAAGAGATTTTTTTAAAGGGAAGAGACAACATTCTTTTTTAATGCAACAGCATTCTAGGCAGTGAGGATGATGACAATTGGAGTCACATTTATTGCTTTATTCCTTGTCATGGAATAAATGCAGAAGGTACTTAAGAAATATTTGAAGAAGAGTGAGAATGACAGAGAAAGGAAAGGCAGGAGAAAAAGAGATGACAGTAAAAATGAACATGAAGGGCATAAGGACAAGAGGCAGACAGGTGAAGAATTAAAGAGATGCATTGAGATTAGTTGGAAAAACAATCCCAACTTTTTGAGGAAACTGAAGGGTGGAAAGATTAAATGAGTCTCTGTAAGTCATACAATTGAGTATTGCAATAAAATTCGAATTCAGGTCTGTGCCTCCAAACTGAAGATCTGCAGAATCAGCTGAAGAGCAAATAGGTCCAAAAGGAGATGCCGATGCAGTTGCTCAGTTGGACAATTATACAATTACTGCCTTTCTACCAACCCGCCTTACAGAAGGAATGTTCAGTCCCCTATCCCCCAGGAAGAAGTATACTTTCCATTGGTTTCTATCTAATTCCTTAAGGAATACTAGTAGGTTTTGTATTGATTCTATAGTCACCATATAATTGCTTGTCTCTTACTTGGGAACAAGGTAGAATTAAGAATCTGTGGTTAGTCATCAGTTTTCAAATTCTACTCAAAAATTATAAAAAAACAAAAACAAAAACAAAAAACCCTACTAAATCCCATGCCTCTAAAATACCGTTTTAGATTGTTGGTAAATATTTTTCAGTGAAAACTGTGAGAATATGCCGACTTTTGTAATGTGCATGACTAGAATACTGCTGTGTAACTGTACTGCAATGCAGTCAGAGTAACCAAACCACTGTGTCTATCACAGACCAGGAAGGAAAATGGCCAAAGAGAATGATAGCCCCTTCCATTATCAACACTTTGTATTCATAATACATTTTAATACTTACTATATTTTGAACTTGCCCAAATTCAAAGAAGTTGGCAGCTGAGTCAAATATAAATCAAGGCCTATTTTTTGGTCAACACGTATATTAAAAGAAAACTTGAAACAAAAGTCAGAGGCCAGATGTGATACCACACATTTAATCCCAGCACTTGGGAGACAGAGGCAGGTGGATGTTTGTGAGTTACAGGTCACCCTACTATACCTGGTGAATTCTGGGCCAGTTAGGAATATAATAAGGATATAATAAGACTGTTATTTCCAAAGGGGGGGGGAAAATCAACCACAAAAATTAGGTATTGTGTATTTTACAGTCCATTGTGAAGCCTTCAGGATGGCAAAATAATACTAGACAGAGTATATAAATATTGTAGCCATATACTTACTTGGTTTAGCACCTTAAGTACCAAAGGCACTTGATGAGGGTAGAGCAACCCCTGAGACATTAGTGACAAACAAAGCTTTGCATCTCTTTTCAGTTCATCATAGCTATTGTCATTTTCCACTGGGGCGATCTAGAGAACAAAACAAAACTGAACAGTGAGTGGCCACCAATAAGTATAGGCATCCCAGCACCCAGGAGGATAAGGCAGGAAAATGGCAAGTTTGAGGCCAGTCAGGGCTACACAGTCAATCTGAAGCCAATCATGACTAAAAAGAGACCCTGTCTCAAAATAAAAACTTAAAACAAAATTATATTTTTATTTTTAACAACTTCTATGGGAAATTGTAAACATACATGAAATTACAATGAACACGTTATAAACCAATCAATTCTTAAACAACAGCAAATCGTGGATAATCTTGTTTCATTTTTGCCTCCTGCTGTCCCCCTGTATCAAATAAATTATCTGAAACAAGCCCCTTAAATATTCCATTATGTTACCTTTTAAAAATAATTTAGAATGACATCACCATACTTAAATATCATTACAGTTACAATATAAAATATTCAACAGTAGCTAGGCTTGGGCCTCCTTTAAGCTCTAGAACTCAGGAGGAAAAGTAGGTAGACCTCTGTGAGTTTGAGGAAAGTCTGGTCTACACAGTGAGTTCCAGGTCAACCAGTGGTACATGATGAGACCCTGTTTCAAATAAAACAAAGCAAAACAACCACAAAAACTCCATAGTGCTCTTCTCCCATGGTAGTACTGGCACCATGATCACTTAATATCTGAATGACTCAATATCCTAAAAATCTTCCTCAAGACCCAGTGATACCACTCTTGGGTATATACCCAAGGAACGCTCATTCATACCGCAAAGATACATGCTCAACTATGTTCATAGCAGCATTATTTGTAATAGCTAGAACCTGGAAACAACCTAGATGCCCATCAACTGAAGAATGGATTAAGAAAATGTGGTACATANACACAATGGAGTACTANTCAGCAGAGAAAAACAATGACCATATGATATTTGCAGGCAAATGGATGGAACTAGAAANTATCATCCTGAGTGAGGTAACCCAGACTCAGAAGGACAAATATGGTATGTACTCACTAATAGGTGGATACTAGATATAAACCAAAGGACAATCACTCTGTAACCCACAGATCCAGGGAGGCTACCTAGCAGGAAGGACCCTAAGATGACTGTAGCATAAAATAAGTTTGGGTTTTGCCCAGTCACTGGGCAAGCTTTAGTGAAACATTTCACTATTAGGATAAGAATTTGTACCTCTATTTATGTTCAAGCTATCTGTATATTATCTCTCCTGCAGTTGTACATTGAATGTTTTAATAAAAAAACAAAACAAAACAAAACAAACTTAACATCCACAAACGAGAAAAAAAAAAATCACATGATGCATTTAGTAGCTTTATTTCTAAATCTCTGAAAATTTCATGCAGTCAGATTTTTCAAATTTGGAGAGAGAAATAGGTCCTGTTCAGTTATTTCCTCAGTCATGGTCTCCCCCGATTGTGTATACATGGATGATGTGTCTTGGTTTCAGTATGTCTGGTACTCTGGCCATTGGATTCAGGTTTCATTTTATTGACATGTGACACTGGGCACAACATATGAATTGTTATGTGTTTCCTTCACTGTATTTTTTTTTACCTTACGCAATAGAGCTGGAGAGATGGTTCAGTGGTTAAGAGCACTGGCTGCTCTTCCAGAGATCCTGAGTTCAATTCCCAGCAACCACACGGTGGCTCGCAACCATCTATAGTGGGATCTGATGCCCTCTTCTGGCACAACGGTGTACATGCAGATAGAGCACTCATAAAATAAATCTTTTTTTTTTTTAAAAAGAGGTTTACAATGTATATTACCGTTCATAATTTTCTTCACTGCTACCTAGAATACTTTATATATGAAAAATCTTTCCCTTGTTCAGAATAGTTGAGTTCCTTCCTATACTGCAATGGTGAACAATTATTTTCTTGAAGGTACTTTTATCATTACAAACCCATTAACTTCAACAAATCTGATGGCTTTGTATTACTCTTCAAGATGGTACTCATTTCTTCAACTCAAATTGGCATCTTGGTTTCAGATACGATATGCCAAGATAAGCTAGTTTATCTTAGACGCTTCTTATTTCTCTAAGCAGCTCTGATTTTCATAGGGAATGTTCCTGAGAAAGCACAGTCTGGGTACAAGGAATATTGTTACCAGTCTGTGTGGGTTTCTTCCTAAGCTTCTTAGGTGGAGAAAGCTATGAAATAAAGATAGAGAACACTTATACTGATATGTTCTATTTAAATTTATAATTGATAATATTGTTTTAAAATTTGAAAATTATGTTGATTTGACTATTTGTGCAGGCTGTGGAGGTCAGAGGACAAATTTTTACAGGAGTTGATTCTCTTTTCCCACTATCTGAGTCCTGGGTTTTGAACTCAGGTATTTGGCTGGGTACTGAGCCATCTTACCAGCTCCACTATTTAAATCTTTAAATGATAAAATTTATAAAGAGGGGATGAAGATATGGCTCAGTGGTTAAGAGCACTTACTGCTCTTGCAGAGGACCTAGGTTTTGTTCTCAGCACCCACAGGACAGGCAATTATAACTCCAGTTCCATGGAATCCAACCTCTTTTTTTCCTGGCCATTGTGGGCACAAGTCATGCACACAGACATGCAGGCAAAAAACACACATTAAAAAACAATAAATCTTTTAAAAAATTTATAAAGATTGAGAACAGTGTGTGTGTGGAATGGGTGTGGTTAAGTGACTGTCATTGTAATGAAATGGTTGTTTTTTGTTGTGGTATGTAAGACATGAATCTATACAGATGGTAAAATGACACAGAATTATGTAGCATGTAGACCAATGTCAGCTTCCTAATTATGAGATTATACTACAGTTGTGGAATATGTTAAGTGTTAGAGAAAATGGAGTGAAAAATACCATAGAATTTAGTTGATTTACTTTGTAACTTTCTGTGAATCCTTAATTATTTCAAAATAAGTTCTTGAAAATAAAAACTCAATATTCATAAAAATTAGGTGATGATTTAAGTTTTTCTTAACATGTAGAAGGGAATTTAATCTGTGTTGGGGGGGCCAAAACAGCCTGACCACACAGCTGCCATGACAGGCTTAGAGGCCCAGACATAGCTTTTGCCAGCAATACCTGGACCCAGGAAAAGCCATAAGCTGACCCCACTCAAGGAGGGCCTCCATCTAAGAGGAAATACCTGACATTCCAAACATACCCTATACCCCTAGACAAATGTCAGCCAATCAGGGTCCTGAACCCTAGAAATCCCCTCACCCCAACCTATGCTATGATAAAAACCCTACCTGGCCTGGGCTTGGGGCTCTCTGCTGCGTTAGACAAAGTCCAAGCTCCGAGCTTGAAATAAAGGCTCTTTGCTTTTACATATGGGATTTGGTCTCCATGGTGGTCTTTTGGAGGTCCCCACAATCTGGGCATTACATTTACATATAAATATGCAGACCTCTATGCCAATGTTCCATTCCTGCTACTGCAGGAACACCAAATTCTTTTCCAAGCATCATTTTCTTCTGCATTCTGCAGGACTGTCAATCAAGAGATCTTAGTCCAAGAGAGGCAAAGGATCAGAGCTTGCTTAATGTAATCTTGGATTTGGGCATGTGGATCTTGAAGGGATCCAAGGGAGCAAAGCCCTGGAGTAGAATCCTATTATTTTCTGTAGTCTAGATCCTTGGATCTATCTATGGGTCCTACTCAGCTCTTCAGTTTTGCAGTTCTGCAAACCACCTAGATATTTTCTGGTACTCTAATTAATTTACTAATTTTGCTTTACCACTCAGTACATTTCTAGTGCTCGATATTAAAGAACCATAGCTAAATGGGAGCCTGGGGTGGAGAGGTGGCTCAGTGGCTAAGGGCAACTGGGGGCTTTTCTAGAGTATCTGGGTTGAGTTCCCAACACCCACACAGCAGCTCACAACTGTCTGTACCTCCCATTCCAGGGGATTTTATACCCCCTTCTGAACTTTGAAGGTATCAAACATGCATATTGGGCACTTATATGTGGCTGCAGTCCCACTGTGCTACACCTGTCCTGGGCCCCACAGAGCAGCACCTAGCCCTAACCCATCTTCCGTTTAGCAGACACCTTTTGTTTCTCTTGTCGCCCTCTGTGAATCTTGTCTCAGAGTCTCTCAAGGATACAAAGGCCTATGAAAAACTTGGTTCAGGAAACCTGGAAAACTGTGGTACCTGATGAATCAAGAAATTTGTACTTGGAATTGTATTTTTGGGAGCTTCTTTCAGGTTGTTTTGAACATATGGAAATCAACTGGCTAAAGTGTAAAATGAAAATTGAATAAAAAAATTGTATAAAAAAAGAAAAATAAAATTGCCTTGGGTGAAGGGAAAATGTTTCAGTCCTTAAGAGACTGGATTCCCCTGCAGCCTCAAAAGGCTAAATTCATTCTTAAGGTGCCTCTGAGTCCTCTTTCCACAGATCCGTGTGAACCCACACACCCGTGCTGCAACATTTACATATATGCAGGCAAAATGTTCATACACATAAACATTTTTTAAAAATTAAAAAAAAAAAAAAAAAAGGAAAAGTCTCTAGGCTCCAGTATCAGTGTAAGCCACACTGTCTGCTGAGGACCACTAACTTCCAGGTTCCACCTACACAATACTCTAACTGCCCTAATGGCTGGACCCTGCCCCCACCCTGCAGAGCAAAAAGCCCAATCTCTGGACAGGAAATCCCACCAATCTCCACCCTGGAAAACTCCACCCCCTTCCCAAGAAGCTCTATATAAACCCTCTAGGCTGTTCAGTTTGCTGCTGTTTCTTGCTCGAGCCAAGGCAGCCACCCTCCTGGTTTTTTCCCTCCCAATAAATTTGTGTGAGGTTTGTTGTACAATGTGACTTTGTGGTATTCCTTGGCTTCCAGCTGCCAGGATACCTTTCCATGTGAGCGGCAATGCTTACACACACACACCTACACAGTAAGCATGTGTAGGTGAGAGGACAACTTACAGATCTCCATTCTCTCCCTCCATCATGTGGGTCCTAGGAATTAAACTCAGGTTGTCAAGTTTGACAGCAGGCACCTATACCACTGAGCCACTGTGACAGTTCTAGGTTAACTCTTTAAATAAAAGTATTAATGTACCATATTGGTAATTTGTGAGAGGGGGCAAGTGTTATGCCAACGATTATAACCGCATCTTTGACCATTTCTAGTGTTCATCATATGACGCTGAGCACTCTTCACAGGCAGGCAGGCAGCTTTCTCACTTTGTTTAGAATCCAAGAGGCCAGTGTATTATTCTGTTTAATCTGAACTCTTGGTCTTTGCTAACAGCAATGTGAGGAGTGGAAAATTCAGATGAAATGGTATTTATGTTACTGAGTTCAATCACAAAACTCAATTTAAGAACGAAAGATATGTAATATTAACTCACATAACCTTTACCATATCCTTAGGAAGTAAGTGGATGTTACTCTCAATTTGAACATGAGGAAAAAGAAGTTCTGAGGAGCTAGATTATTTGCTCATGATTACATGGTCAGTCCACCAGCAATGGAGTCAAGACTGAATCCAAGTATCTGGCTCCTATTCTCGCCTCTTACTGTCTACCTAGTAATTGGCTATAATAAAATAAAACAAAGCTACTATACAGTAAATGGTTTTTATTAAATTACAACAGCTACATAACGAATAATACAGGCAAGAGAAATTACCATATTAAAACTCACTGTCCCTTTTAATCATTCATATGTTCTTTAAAATAAGATTGGCTAGCCAGGCGTGGTGGCACATGCCTTTAGTCCCAGGACTAGAAAGGCAGAAGCAGGCAGATCTCTGTGAGTTCAAGGCCAGCCTGGTCTACAAATCGAGTTCCAGGACAGCCAAGACTGTTACACAGAGAAATCCTGTCTTGAAAAAGAAGAAAAAAAAAATGGCTAATGGTGAAACAATGCTTGGTCTGCAAAACTTTTGTGTATAGCTGGGTGTGGTGGCACATGCAAGTAATCTCAATATTTTCGAGGTGGAAGCAGTTCAAGGTCATCTTCTGCTACACAGCAAGTCTGAGGCTAACCTGGGCTACACAGGATCCGATATAAAAAAGAGAAAAGACTTTTCATGTGAGTCATTGTGGTAGTTTGAATAGGAATGGCTCCCATAGACTCATATATTTGAATGCTTGGTAATCAGGGAGTGGCACTACTTAAGATAAGGAGGTGTGGCCTTTTTGGGGTACGCATGGCCTTTTGGAGGATGAACACAGAGGTTGGGCTTTAAGATCTCAGAAGCCCAAGCCAAGCCCAGTGGCTCGCTCACCTTCTTGCTGCCTGCAGATCTGGAAGTAGAACACTCAGCTACCATGTATACCAAATCTCTGAAACTGTAAGCAAGGACTAGTTAAATGCTTTCTTTTCTAAGAGTTGCCATGGTCATAGTGTCTCATCACAGTAATATATCACTAAGATAATAGTTCAATATTAA
Organism: Neotoma lepida; assembly: GCA_001675575.1. Lineage (NCBI taxonomy): Eukaryota > Metazoa > Chordata > Mammalia > Rodentia > Cricetidae > Neotoma > Neotoma lepida. The sequence goes on along the minus strand of LZPO01045749.1, from coordinate 8,177 downwards.
TAGTAATTATATGCATGTACATATCATATATGTTATGTAATATATATGGATACATATACATATGTGTTTCCTGTGAAAATCTATCCAGAGATGCAATCAAAATTCAATCACTACATATCAACCCACTGGGTGATGGTTCTAACTTTCCTTGGAAGGCCAGAGGGAATGATATTCTTTATTTCAACTTATAGTCTTACCTTAAAGAACAAAGGCAGAAGCTGGAGTTGTTCTTTGACTGCAGTAGAAAAAGATCTTCCTGCACTTGCCATAAGCCATTTCAATACTATTTGGAAACAAACGCACAGAATCAGCCAAGCTATCAAATTAGGGACCATGAAGAATGATGCAATGCTAATGCCCTTGACAGCTCTTTAAATGTAAGAGTAGCTACAATGTCTCAAATCAGACTGATTCATTAACAATCTAACAGCACCCACGTTAATGACTGCCACGTAATTGAGAGTACTAAGGGTAGGAAAAAATCTATAATTACTAGTAGCCTACACCAAGTACTTATAATATATTTCAAAATAACCAAGAATTCTGACATAGCTAAAATAATGAGAGTAGCTTATAGTTAAAATCCTTACACTTTTTTTAGGTACTAAAAAAGATACCCTGTGTGGTAGTTTGAATGTAACTGGCTCCCATAAGCTCATAGAGTGGCAATATTAGGAGGCGTGGCTTTGTTGGAGCAGATAGGGCCTTGCTGGAGGAAGCGTGTGACTCTGGGGATGGGCTTTAAGGTTTCCTATGCTCAAGTTATGCTCAAGTGTCAACTCAGTTCACTTTTGTTGCCTGTGGATCAAGATGTAGAACTCTCAGCTTCTCCAGCANCATGTCTGCCTGAGTGCTGCCATACTTATCACCATGATGATAATGGACTCAACCTCTGAAACTGCAAGCTAGCTTCAGTTTTCCTTTATAAGAGTTGCCATGGTCATGGTGTTTCTTCACAGCAACAGAAACCCTAAGACACCTGAGTAGCCAAATATCTTGAAAACGTTAGGCAGAGGCAGGTAGATCTCTCTCTCTGAGTTTAAGGCCAGCACAGTCTACTCAGTGAGTTCCCGGATAGCTGAGGCGACATGGTGAGACAAGGTCTCAAAAACAAACAAACAAACAAAACCCAAACCAAACAAAACAAAAAGGTTAAAATCAGAAAACTTATACTGTTTATCAAAAGAAAAAAAGTATATGTGTGGGGACCCCAAATGAACTAAAATAGCTGTTTTCAAGTGAATCTCTATCAATTTTAAGACTCACTGGTTTTTAAGAGTTTAATGCCCTGAGTTCGTTCATCTTCTTCACCAACGCCATTTTCTTCCATAACATGGTTCTGAATTTCTTCATCCACATCCGTGAGGGGTTTCAGTTTTTCTAGGACTCGAGCAGTAAACTCAGGGATACAAGGGGATGTTGTTGGTGCAGTATTTGGCAAAGAAACATCTATCATGAATATGTAGGTCAGCACACTGTTAAATAAAATGCACAAGAGTAGGCAGTCTGGCATGAGAATTAAAACTGAGGTTCAAAAGTTACAACTCAACCAAAGCAAATTCTCACAAGATAATCACCAGAGAAGGTCTTAGATCATTCCCAGTGTAAAACATGCCATATAATTCTGAGATCAAATCTGTAGTATGACAGCTGCTCACTGCTAGATTTTGAGTGCACTGCTTCCTAATTTACATTCAATGTCTTGTTTTTCAGAACATAATAGTGAACAAAACATGAGAAGACAACATATACTCACTGGGAATATGACCAGTATGTATTGTTAGATATTAAAATTTAATACAAAGACTCAAGAGCTACTCCAAAGCAAGAGAAAAGCCACACATACCTCCCTATTCTTTCTCTGACATTTTTGTAAACCTGGGTAAGTTTGGGTTCCAAGTACTTCAGAAGTCTGTGTAATAGCTCAGGGACTCTCCATTCTTGCTGGGCGAGGCCACCTTGTAGCACATAGAGTCGGCTACAATGAAAGGACAGAAACATTGTGTTACACTGTTTTTCTATGCTAAGAGTATAAAGCATTTATTCCATTTCAATCTTTTCCTGCTTTCTCTTAGATCACCATCAATAGCTTCTTCTCACTAAATAAATATCCACAATTCAAAACAGTAACATTTGATGAAGATTGCCTTCCACATTCCTTTTTCTATATATTTTTTCTTTTAAAAACATGTTCAGCCAGGCGGTGGTGGCGCACGCCTTTAATCCCAGCACTCGG
>LZPO01045747.1:3610-15077 GCA_001675575.1 Neotoma lepida | reverse complement strand
AAAAAAAGAGAAAGAGGATAGTTTCCCTTAATTAGTGGTAAGAGTCATTGCCTTGCATTACCATGTATTTCTGTCCTTTCCTGAGGCACGGGGAATTATCTTCCATCCCTTGAGTTAGCCAGGGTTGAATAGTAAGCTATTGATGAATCAAATAGTTTAACTGGACCTTTGACTACAGCCACTACTAGTGAGGACTGAAGGATTCTTGTTAGCTGTCTTCTTCCCTAAGGCTTTGAGCCACTGCTCTTGATATTCTTTCTGCTTGCCACAAAACAGGGCCCTTAAAAATCCATGTTTCCCTGCATCTCCTCTCACTCCGNNTCCCTCCCAGGGTTTACAGGCCGTCATCACCATCACTCCCATTAAACAGGAGACTCACTTGCTTCCTAGCCATGCCTGGTGCCCCTGAAGGCCTCAGTTTGAAAGAATCTAGGCCAGTNTTCTTCGCCCCCACATCAGGGGAAAGCACAGGCCAATGCCCTCCTCAAAGATTAAGCCTATTATAGAGGATGAGTAGAACAGCTGACAGCCAGGGAAAGTGGGGGATTTGGGTCATGGAAGCACAGCAAAGAATCCAGGTCTCTCCATCTAGTGAGAGAATTAATGCAGATTATTGGTAATAAGAATAATGGCAGATGGCATTTGCTAAGTGCATAATGTATGCTAGGCACTGTGCTCAGAGCTTACATAAGTTATCTACTATACAACCTGAAGGGGCATTTCATCCATATTTTATAGATAAGGGAAAATGATGTAGAAAAGCATTAAGTATAACTAGTTGACAGTCATGGGTTAGTAAACAGTAAGATAAAGGTGTTTGCAGGCAGCCAAACAGCTCCATGGCCAATTTTAATTTATTATTTTCGTGCCTGAGCTAAAAACAATCTGGGACCCTAAGAACTTAAACCCAAAGTGTAGTACAAGAGGTTGAATGAGCTCCCAAAGCCTTGGTTTCTGGTTACAAAGGCACAGTCAGTATGGACCCTCACTCATTGCTATGAGGCTGATCTGCTAGGTTAGGGAGAGTAGGCTCTGTTCTAACTATTGGAGCAACCTGCCTCTAGCCTGTCTCCTGCCATAGAAGCATCTACTGAGGATATCTGCACACAGCAGTGTCTGCACACAGCATATACTTAAGGCATAGAGTCACTTCCTGGAGATGTTTGCTTTGGCTTGGCCCCAGGAAAACAAAGCTAAAAGTGTTTTCATCATAGTGGTCACCTTTGTTTTTTAATAATAGTTTTCATTTGAATCATAATTAAAATTTCTTCCAAGATACTAGCAAGGAGTTTCCTGAATATGCTTGGAGTAAAGCCCACATCTGTGNCTGTTCCCATTATGATGCTGACACCTTCCAAACACAAAGGGACAGTAGCCTGGTAAAGGAGCATGGAGCCCGAAGACCAGATCTGTCCCTGGCTAGCTATGTGACATTGTAGAAGGGATTCTTATTCTTGAAGCTCTGGCTTCCCATCTGCAAAATGGCAGTGTTGAATTCGTTCATCCCAACCCTTCCTAAACTGAGTAATTGTGAGAAATGAAGGTGTAGCCCAGAGGAAGGGTGCTTGCTGATTCTTTCTCTGATGACCCCCTGCTTCTCCCAGATCTGTGCCCTACTTCTTTATCTTTCTCTCATGTCAAAAAACCAAATCAAAAAGCTAGCTTGGCTTTGAAGTCCTCATGAGCTCCCCATTGTGTGAGTGTGAGCCCTCTGTTTCTGCCCCTGGACCAGAGAGGACATTGGTTTTAGTTCTCCCCATGTCTAATCCTCCAGCGCATCTAGAGAAAAGCTATGAAAAGAAAGGAAAAAAAAAACAGCTTTTCAAAGTGACTGTATTTTTAGAATTTTGTGTTTTCTTTTTAGTCATAATCCCATGAGCGACACAGTAGCTTATCTCCCTGATAGGGAACAATGGATATTTAAATATAAGATATGTACAGCTACAATATCCAGTGAAAAGAGATTTTTCTCCTGTGAAGCCTTTTCATTAAGGATTCAAAAGACTGATCCATGGCAGTTTTGTATTTTCCTAGTCCCATTCTACATGTTTTCAAAGCCAAGGGGTGACTTACTTTTGTAGGGGCTAGANACTGTAGAGTTCATTAAGCATTTCATATCTTATAACAAAGGATTTTCTACAATGTACTTGTGATCCAAACTCCAGATGAACCTTTAGGAGATTTTCTGAATTGCTTTGCTAATTAGATTTAAAATTCCCTTCAGTGTATCCATTGCAAATGTAACCAAATTCTCCTAGTGCTCAGATATGCCCTGCAGACAGATCAGCCATGTAGGCAGCAAAGGCAGTCCTTGGTTAGGAAAATGGACTTGTGAGACCTGAAGTCAGCATTTAAGGTAGGCTCAGGAATCACAGCGCCCGCCTACAGGATTCCTAGTCAAAAGAGGCCAGGAGAGAGCCAGAAAGAAAAGGCATCTGAAGTTTAAGACTGAACCATTCAACAGAGTCCACACTACTACAAGGCAGTGCACGAGCCGGCAGCCCTACATCTCCAATGCTTAGCATAATAAGACTTCTTACCTATAATGCTAATGAAGGATTGATTGCTCCAGTCACTTAGGGCCACAAGCTGATTTCTCCTTTGCCATCCATACCTGCATCAGCTGGATGGAACACAGAAGAAAGAAATGGCTGACAGGGACTTTTTAGTACCTCCATCTAGAAAAGTACTTCCTCTTACATTTCATTGGCCAGAGCTAGTCACAAGACCCCAGCTAACTGCAAAGTTGCTGGGAAACATTGTCTTCCTTGTGCCCAGAAGGAGAAGCCAGGTATTGATATTGAAATCGAATGCAACTATGGGCAGAATGTACTAGAACCAGGGCTATAAAGTGGAAGAGCTGATGTTCTGAGGTAGAGGGTGGAGAAGCCTCCAGAGATTCTGAAAGCTCATCACATCCCCACCTCTCTGGGTTTGAGAGCTCTGGGCACATTACCACACTTAGGCAGAATTCTNAGTAGNCTTAGTTATCCTGGGNCATTAGCTTTTAAGGTACCCTCCTGGTCTATTGTTTTAATATTATATAAATTTATAATTTTGTCATTTACTAGCAACCTTATAATCAATTTATTCAGTGAAAATGTATAAGCTTTAACTATGAAATCTGCCATTATGTTCACCTTTAAGAAAGTGTAGGAAATTGACTGCTTACAGNCCTCCTTTGGCAAAGCCAAGCTAGTCAGCATGTGCAAGATTCACAGTCATTTGTGGGACTGGAAGATTTGTGATTGGAGAAGGGTGGATAACGTAGATTTTTTTTCTTTTTTTTTTAATCAAGGTTCTGAACCATCCCATTCATCCTTGTCTTTCTCATTTGATCTTAAAGAGTATTTTGAATGCAGAGCCTTTTCTGTTTCTTATCTTCNNCCTATTNCCGAGCAAGACATAAGATAACATCATTCTATCTAACTGCATTATTTTCCAAAGACTCCANCAGAAAGGAAAGTGTCCTTTATTTGGTTGAGTTTATTTCCATNGCCTGCTGAACAAGGACTGCTAGACCTACCTTACAGAACTGCTATGAGAATGAATGATTTGGGAAAATGATTTTGGAGGAGTGTTCNGAACTGTGTAGAGTCAGACAAGTGATTTGAGCTGTATCTGCTTGCTGTGTTTATCCACCACTCAGAAACAAACAACGTAGATGCAAATGCTAGCTAGAGGTATCAATACATATGGAGCATTTGGCACACAGAAACCCTTACAATGTCAGTATCTGTGCCACCTATGTCGTCATAACCACTATTACCTACTGCTGCATCTATTATAATACCATCACTTANAGCACCACTATGATAGCTGTTATTTTAGGTNTTAGTGAACCAAATTATATTTATGGAGCTAGCATACTAGAGATACTCTTTACCAGAACATAATATGCCTGAGTGTCTAGTCTCTGAACACTGCCTGACCTCTTCCTCTTGTCACCTCTCCTTTTTCTTTTTGTAGTGGCTTCAGGCAGTGCCAACCATGGTAGCAGACTCAATGAGTACCTTTGCTCCTTTACTGACATTGAAGCTTTCAATGGTGTCATAACTTTCATTATTTTTATGAATTGCAGTGCCGGTGGCAGATATCAAAGCAGTGGTGACGGGAAAGGACTGCCCTCATATGAAAGAGAAAGGTGCCCTTAAACAAAACAAGGTATGATTTCCTGATCACTGTAAGTGGCTGTAACTGTACAATGCAGTAAGCCATCGTAATGATTCCAGCCCTCGCTTATAGAAATGTGCATGCATGGATTGGAAGGTTCACCATGGAACCAAGGGTGTTTTATGTGGTGGTGTACATCTCAGCTCTCCCTTTTCCTTCCCTGATCCATTCCTTTCCTGTCCTAATGCCCTCGCTCTTTCTCGACCTGATCACTTTTAGGATGCCTGCTCTCTCTTGTTCCTCCACTTCCTGTCTACTTCTAACCCTAGAAATTCCAATGGCTGTTGTCCCTCTGNCTTTGTGTGAGCCTCCTCTGCTCATAGGTCTCTTCTCACCTCTTGTTCACGGTATCTCCTCTCCCAATACTGCTTCCCTAGAGTCTCAGTGAAGCCTAAGGCAGGCAGACANCAGCTGACTCAACTATTAGGAAACATTGAGTATCTTATAGCCTTCAGCACCATAGAAAGTAGACTATTAAGTATCCAAATGCAGCGTAAAGGAGAGCAATACCCAGAAATACATGCTTAGGTACCCATTAACAGTGCAGCATCTCTCCATCCCTTTCTAGTTTACCAACAAGGTTTCACCATGATGGTCCCCATTGTTTTATGAGGAAATANGGTAGAAACACAATCTAGAAAGACAGAAAATATCCTCTGTTTCTAGGTCAGAGGGTGCATTAAGGAGCCAGTTCTTTGTTTATATCCATGGCATCTTGTGTTATATGCCATCCATTAAAAAAAAGAAAAAGAAAAGATTTGGCTGTATGTGGTGGTATACGCTTGTAATCCTAGCACAAAGGAGAATGAGGCAAGAAAATCATAGCCAGCCAGCCTGGACTGCATAGCAAGATCCTGTCTCAAAAACAAAACAAAATAAAACAAATCTAGATTTACCTGGCTACTCTAGACATCTGGGTGCCAAATGCCACAAGAATCAATAATTTAGTTCTTTGATTCTAAAACCAGTGTCTAGAAGGAATGGAAAAGACCTCGTATATTCTGCTATCAGTCAGGATTAGCATAATTGGTCCCTGTTTNCTGATTCCAAATGAAGGTAAAAGGTCATTTCCCTATGACTATGCTCAAAGAAAACGAAAAGTACCNTGAGAGTATCGTTCAGGATGTCAGAAGGGAAAGGTACAGGCAAGGATGCTGACTGCAAGATCCTTGCTCCTTGTGATACATAGATATGATTCAACTCAAGTCTATGTGCGTNCCTTCATTGCTAAGCCCATCATAGCACAAGCCTATAAGGTGCTCCAGTGATGAGCCTAATAATACGGATGGATGCTGGCGACACTAGAGTTTGGGTGACCTGTTGGATAGCACCTGTGGGGGTTTCCATGTCAGAGAGACGAGGGCTGTGTTGTTCTTAGACTCGAAGAGCATTATAAACTGTGGCAACAAGTCTCGGATTTCATAGTTTGCCTCTTGTGGGGCTGACTTCCTTCAACACCAGCAGGGATTGCCATATGTTCCACATGTCAGGTGTTCCCTCTTCAGTCTCAGAGAGCACTCTCTGCTCAGCTCCAGAGAGGTTCCTGGTTNNATAACACTTGAACTGAGCAGGAAGCCATGTGAAGAAACTGACAACACAAGAGTCTAACCCAGAAGGCTAGGAGGGCTGGCTGGCAGTAGAGCAGTCTGCCAGGACTTGAACATGCTGACTAGGAACAGGGAATTCTGTCAAATGCTTTCAGAGAAGTTTCCTGCATCCACCCCAGCATATGAAGATCTGGAGGGCTGTCCCTCTCCTTCATATTAAGGAGCTGAGCGCAGTGGCAGGCTGTCACTCTCCTTTACATTAAGGAGCTGAACGCAGTGGCAGGTTTAGTGAGAGACCCTGTGGCAGAAAGCAAAGTGGAAAGTGGTCTATGAAGGCACCTAATGTCAACTTTGGGCCTGCAGGTGCATGTGCACACACATGCATGTATACCAGAAAGCACACACATGTGATCCCAAACATGTGAACACGCATGCATACACAGATACTCATACCACACACATACATGCATGCAAGAAAAAAACAAAGCCCAATTTTCTTGCTATAGTAACATAAATTATTATTCTAAAGACCTGACTCTCATTTCCTATTACCCAATATGTTCAAAAAAAACCAAAAAACAACAATTAGAGGTATGCCTCCTCTTACCCTAAAAAAGGAGGGTGGAGTGGGACACCCTATAAAAACAAGGCAATCATGCAAATCAGGGCTCTGGTTTCTCTTTAGATTGTGAAAATTATTTGGTTTTTACCAGAATGGCACAGATGTAGGACTTGTCAGATTGGAGTTATAACTATGATTTAAAATATTATGTGCTACTGTAGAAAAAGTCAACATTATACAAGTAGTGTTCAAGTGAATTGGTTCTGTCAAAATGGAAATGATAAGGACTAGAAACTTAGATCAAGGCAAAAGCAGGAGTAGTGTCAGAGAAAGAAAAAGTGAAAATAAAATAAAAATATTAGTTTTTTAGTCACCTATGCAGAAGACTGCTATGTGTTAATGAAGATTATAGTAGTAAGAGCCTACTGCATGGTTAAAGCAACTGGCTAAGTGGGACGAATGAAAGCTAAATCAAAGAGACAGAAAGGAGCAGTTGCCATGCTCACATTCAAAAAGAAGGAAAAGAGGAGGGGGCGGGAAGGGACAGAACCAACAGTGTTATCAACATGCTCGTGTTTATCTAAATGCATCACTGATAACTGAGTACATCAATTAAGAGACAACAGTTTTCAAAGTGATTTTTATACAAAAATGGTCAAAGCATACTTATTTAATGTACATTGTAAAGGCTCAAGCAAACTTAATTTGAAAAAAAAAGAAAACAAAGATAACATCACAGCTCAAGAAACAGAAACTTATGCAGGAATAAGGGAAAGGATAGGCCTTCTTTTTTTCTAAGGAAAAACAGAGACACCATGGGAGAGAGGCTGGACAGCTAAGGTCAGGGCTCTTAGCTGTGGGGATTTTCCAGAGCTGGCAGCATGTGTGTTCAAAGGGCTGTGCTGGATTCTCCTGGTAGGTTCTGGATAGAGAACAAAATGGTCCTGACCTCATACAGGGAAGACCACTTGTCCTTGAGGATGTCCAGGTAGATGTTGCTATGGATGTCCACATTGGGACATGGTAGCAGGATGTAAGGAGCACTGTGGGTGGTTAGAAAGCTAGCAACTGGAACTCCAGAGGGAGTTTATACCTCAGATCTTCATAGCTGGCACATGCTTCATGGATGGTCCCTATCTGTTTGGAAGGTCATCTGACACAAGGAGCACAGAAATTCCTTTGTCACCAGACATTCTGAGACTCATCAGCTCCTGCTGTGGCCTCTTGCCTACAGGGCCTCAGGTGGCACCCCATTTGTGGATGCTGGCAGTGGCTGGGTAGTGATTTGGGGAGGCTATCTCTGAGCTGCTGTCATGGCAACAGGAACATGGAGAATGCATAGCAACTGCAAACTGATTTTTTTATTTAAATTTAAGAACTATATGCTTTCTGTAAGAACCCTACTTTCAATATAAGTTCAAAGTAATGGAATGGGGAAAAACATACCATACTGATTCTAACAACAACAACAAAAAAAGCTGGAGTATCTCTATTGATCTTATAAAAATCAGACTGCTGATAAAAAGATATTACCAAAGAGCTGTTTCTCCCAGAAGACACAACAACCTTACCTTACACATATGTGAATTCAACAAGAAATATCAAAATACATGAGTCTGGAAACTGACAGAGTGAAAGGGGATCTCAGCATCCTGCTAATAACCAATAGAGATCAAGCAAGATAGCCATCAAATAGATACCGTGAGCAGCACCATCAATCAACTAGGTCTAATTGACTTCAATAGAATAATCCAACCAGAAACACAAGGCAAGTTCTTCTTGAGCTCACAAAAACATTCACCAAGATCCACATTGGGCCATAAAATCTTTTTTGCTTTGGTTTTCACTATGACAAAAATGAAGCTTTTTATTTTTTCAGAACACTAATCTTACAAACCATACTCTTGGGTCACGGTAGATTTAAAGTAGGAATCAATAGCAAAATGAGAGTGAAAATGAAAACATTTGGAAATTTAACGACATGCTTCTAAATAACCAATACTTTAAAGTCTTAAGACAAATTATGTGTATCAAGCTATATAAAATTCAAAAAAAAGTTATGCATGATGCACTGAGAGCATCATTTATAAGGAAATTTATATTAGGTACTTAGAAGAAGAGTAAGTGCTGAAATCCTTAATGTCCCTATCGTAAAATGCTAGAAAAGAGGAGACATTTAATAAGAAATAAATGGATAGAAATTAGAGAAGAGACAATGAAACTGAAAACAAGGAGAGAACTCAGCAAAACCCAAATTTAAAGGATGAAGAAAATTGATTATGCTGTAGCCTGATGAAAAGAGAAGGAAAGAGGGAGAGAACCCAGGTCACCAACATGGACACACACGTGGTGACGGGGTCTCAAGAACACGTTACATGTGTAGACTTGGCCTTCGTCTTTCAGACTACATGTCCCTCACTTAAAAATTCAAAAACAGATTAGCAAATGATATTTCTTAAGGTGTTGATGTTTTCATTATTTACAGGATGCTCATAAAGAATTGAATGGATAGATGAACTAGAAAGTTGCTCTACAGACAGCTGGACAGATGGGTGGATAGGGCACACTGCTCTGAGTAGACAAACTGACCATAAGTGGAAGCTGCTTCTTTTGTTTACTGGGTGTTCCAGCCTGTCCTGCCACTTCCAGCCTAACGTGAGGGGCAAGAGCATCAATGTCTCATCAGCCTGGCTCTTTCATTTGCATATAAGTGAAAATTACTTGGCATGTGATATTAACATTATCCATAGACCTTATTCTTCAGACAGTGTCAAAAAGTGAAAAGAAAAGCCACAGTTCTCCTTCAACTTCATACCCACACCCATTTTCCCAGGACTCCAGAGACACCCCCACTCCACCCCCTTTGGGACTTCTGGGTAAGAAAGAGCTATCTCTGGTTTCAAGGAAGGGTTAGCCACAGCGTGCCCACAGTAGGCCCATCCCTGCCAGGTATCCAAAAGCCAAGGTATAGTGCTAGCTCTTCAGAGAGTTTTTGCAGCTAGGGATCAGTTTCTGAAATTTTGTGCAGCAGGACTATCCATGAGCCTAACTGCCAAGCAAGTTAGGTATTAGCACCCATAAATGAGAGACTTTGTTCATAAAAAAAAAAACTGCTAGTGACTTAGTCTTGTCACACATTTAGCATCTGATTGTGTCTGGCATAATCCAAGGCCACAGGATAGAAACAGAAAGGGAGTTGCTCCTTCCCTTGAGGTATCTGCCACAGAGCACCTGTTTGTGTGTTCAGTCAGTCAGCATTGAGCATCAGAGATCTGATGAGCTCTAGCATAGAGTGGTGACCAGGACATATGTGGCCCAATCTCCTCGAACTAGAGTCTAAAGCATTTGACAGAGGTCAATCCAACAGGAAAATGTTTGTGGAGACAAAGCATGGGGTTCTTCACAGTGAAGTTTTCTGACATGTGACTTATCCCAGGTGGATAAAAATTCAATGGCAGACTTGATTTTTAAGGAACAGGGATTCTGAATTCATGCTCTGCAATTGTGAAAGTCTTTGATGGGTTGCTGTGTGTTTTAGTCGGGTATTTTTGGTGCTTGTCTCCCTAGATATGGGGCTTGTAACTGGGCAGTCACCAAACATGACCTAAAGACACTTCAGTGGATCCTAGAGGTTCAGATATGANTGTATTTGGTATAAGAAAAGCTACCATGTTTCGTGCTCAGAAAGAAATGTAATGGGGCTGTTGGTAGTCATAGTCAATCCAGGAGATTACTGAGTTCACTCTCTAGCTTGGAGAAAAAGAAAATGAACATTTGGGAAAGACAGAAGACCATGATGTGGAGAAAGGNAAAGTAACTGCTTGTCCATTCAGGATGAGCAAAGCCTGAGGCTGGGAGTCCACAAACGGCCACTGGCTTGTCTCCTCCCCTTTCCTCTACTGGTCTTGTTTAGATATCCACNCCCAAGGCCTCCCCACCATTTCTCCTTGCAGTGTCTTCTGTGAACAAGAAGCTGCCATCGCAGGGAACCTGCTTTTCTTTCTCTGTCTACTTATGTCCCTCTAACTGCGTCACAGAGCCCAGCTTCTGTCTTGCCCTGTGATTTTCTAACCAAAATAAGAAGCAGATTCTACTAGAACTTGATTTATCATCTTAACTTAAAATCTTTGATTGACTTCAGCGTTCATTCACTGAGTGTACTGAGCATCTTCTTTGTTGTACTAGGAATACAGAGATTAGTATGGTCCAGCCCCAGTTCTGGATGTCCAGTGGGTTAAGATTTATGTATAAACATAGTTATAATTTATCATATATCTCAAGAAAATAAACACAGAGGTTACAAACATGAAGAGGCCCAGACGCACTTCTTCGTGGGAAGGAGCAGCTCTGCCTGGGAAGGAGTTCACAGCACGAGTTAGAGAGGGACAGTTAACAAGGCAGTTTGGAGAACTGTGGAGCTGTTTGGATGAACTGGAGCAGAAGATTTGAGAGGTTTACCTTTGTGAAGAGGGCAGTCTCTGTGCTGCATGGATAAGAGACAACTGTTCTTCCTTTTAAAATAGAAACTCAAGTTCATGGGTGTGCAGATGAACAAGTGTGAAATCTACTACTGTATCTATGGTTGTATTTAACATGCACACATATGCCAAACAATATGTATCTTCCATCAAAACACTTCACCCTTAATGTGACTGGGTAGATGGAGAACCCACATGGTTAAATGAGCTCTGGGGGAAGTGGCCAGAGTGTTATGTTACCCAAAGCAATATGAAAATGGCAGCCAACACTGTACACTGAAGATGTGTTGTATAAAACTCTGTCTCATATTGTCAGTCCATCATTTACCCANGGAAGACTGCATATTCAAATGCCTCCTTATGCGAAGGCACTGTTTCTCAGAGCGTCTCCTAACTGCATGTCTTGTCACAAGTCCCAGAGCTAGAGGACCAAGTGTGAGATTATGAGTTCAGAGGCCTCAGCAGGTGGGGGGAATGTTTAGCATCTCCTGTCCCCTCTCTAACCACAGCTAGGCCCATTCAAAGACTTCCTGGTCAAGGCAAAAAGGCACTGTGCCTCAGTGGAGCAGGGTGGAGATGAGCTGCTATGACATCTAGTTTTTCACATAATTAAGTCCAGAAGGAACAGAAGACCTTCAGGAGTGAGCAGCAAAGCCCCAATTAGTTATCTGTGAGTGGTGTGTGTGTGTGTGTGTGTGTGTGTGTGT
>LZPO01045746.1:12869-23897 GCA_001675575.1 Neotoma lepida | reverse complement strand
GCCTCATGAATTATTATTACCTGTCAGCTTTGTAGACCACCACAACACACTCTTGTGCACTCCTGAGGACTCAACTCTGTATCTATAGCCCCAGCAGCAAGTGCCCCCAGGGGTACTGACCTAGGCTTCAGACAGTACTTCTGTTTCTGAAGTGAGGGCCCTAAAATCAACAGCCTGCTATCCTCATGTAGCCTTTTGGACTAACAGAAAATCCAAAGACAGTGGGCCCTGGATATAAAAGTGAGCCCTCTACACAGACATCTTTTCCAAACAGACACTTACCGCTTCTGCTTCAGCAGGGTCATACCAAACAGTAATATAGGGGTGACGCAAGGCTTCGTCCACAGAGATTCGCTTGTCGGGATCAATCACTAACATTTTCGATAACAGATCTCTGGCTTGACTTGCTAGGGTGCAAACAAATGACAAACTTATATTGCTACCGTGGGAAAGAGGAAGACACACAATAAAGAACCAACTCTNAGAGTGGAGGGTACAGAGATACGCTGACTTCAGGAAACGTTTAGGGGTTCCGGATCAACACAGCTCACAACCTTTAAAAGTCCAATGGCCACTATTACAGACCAGGCTTTCAGCATGTAAGATGAAGGCACGAGAGGTGCAGCCTCACCAGTTCCAGGTGACCTGAAGCTATGAGGCCACAGCAGAGAAGATGGCAAGCGCCTCTCTTAGGATGGTGTTGCCAGGAGTGTGGACATGAAGTGCCAAGAGTATTTTTCTTTTGTGTCACAGTAGAACAATGTAAAAACCTTCACAGTACCCACAGTCCCAGAGCACAACTTGCTTCACAGGTTTCTCTGCTTTGCCTAGCTGTATACAATGCTGACAGCATACACTTTTTGTTTTTAATCTAGAGGTTAGTAGCGAGGAAAAAAACAACAAGCTCAACTTAATTAAGCAGAAGGCTCAATGAGTCTCAGCAATGAAAAGTTCACAACATATACAGCCAAGGAAAGACTGGGGCTTTCTGACCAAGGTGCTGCTCACCCTGGAGTAGAGGAAAGCAAAGCCCTTGTTTTTTCTCAGGTGACCACATACTAGGAAGGGCACAGAAGTGGGGGCTGGGCCTTTCCCCTGAACCACACTCAACAGTTTCTGTCTCGAATCCTTATTGAAATATTCTTTATATTTNAAACCGTTTGAATTCGTATCACTGACATCACAATGAGTCTTGTGTGTGCACAGCATGCACATGAGCACGAGTGTGTGGGTACCATGTACTCTGAGGCTAGAGGAGGCAGTCAGGTGACTTCCTCTATTGCTCTCCCCTTTATTCTTTTAGGACAGGGTCCCTCACTGAACTGGAAGCTCTGATTCAGCTAGACTGACTGGTCAGCAAGCTTCCAGGATCCACCTGTCTCAAGCCCAGAGCGTGGGTCACAGGAACAAGCAGCCATGCCTGCGCTTTCTGTGTGGTGCTGGGAACACAAACTCAAGTCCTCACACTTGCAGGCATCTTCTCACCCATAACCTAAGGGTTGTCCAGACTGGTCTGGACATTTAATTTTGGCCAAATTATTTGACCTTGTTTTAGCAAGGTCAAAACTCTGGGCCTTTTAAGTTTTCACTCTGTGGTTCCTTTGAATGTCAGACCGTAAGAGACTCTATTTCAGGGTTTCAATTACTGCACTTCCTAACATACACAGGTTTTACAATTCAAACGTTAGAGAAACAGGTGTAGAATAAAAAAATGCCTTACTTTTTATTTTGTCTCGTTCAGATTCTGATGGAAATATCCAATCTGGAAAGAGCTCTTCAAATTTGATTCCAGGGTACTTTGGTCTGTTTTCCACATAATTCCTCACGGTTGGCTGAAGTTTCTTCATGAACTCTGCGGACGGTGTTCCTAGCTGTTCAATAACTTTATTCCATTGATCAATATCTAAGGATTCTCTTGAGGAAAATACCACTGAAATGCTTCATAGTCATAATACATACAGTACCATCATGCAAAGGAAAATTGTATTTATATCTAGTAAGTATAGTATGACAAGTAAGTAACTAGACCACCCCACAGGATCAGCAAAAACATTTTGGAATAATATTTAAATAAGGTTTGGGTTTCTAAATTACTTAACAAAAACTTATTCTCTGCATCTTAAAAACTATGATCAGGGTTCATTAAATCAACATAATCTATGTTTTTCTGTTATAATTCAAAATAAAATTATGACAAAAATGATTCAACCTATGATATAAATGATTAAACATGAAATAAATAAATATTACATAAGCAAACTGAAATCAATTTTCATACTAAAGCTACCTTAGACTCACAGGTCTCTAAAGGAGAGAAGAGCTCAAGACCATCTGACCTCTCCCACAGCTGGGCAGACAGGCTGACCAAGGGAAGCATGGAGAGGGAAGGTGCAGGGGCCCAGGCTCTGGCCTTCCCCGNAGACCACACTCCCTCCTGAAACGGCCTTAGACAATGATGTGTTCACAGGCCATTCTGTTTCACTTGGCATCAGCCATCCCTTCAGCATCTAGTGATGTGTTCTTCCTTCCTTTCATCATAGATGACCGGGGTTTCAGAGTCAGTGAGTACTACCCTCTTAAGGTGACACCAGCTTTGCCTAGCTCTCAGGGTGCTCATTAGGCTTAGGGTTACTGGGACAATGTCTGTGGAAAGTGACACCAAAGCTGTAAACAGTCACATGAGACAATGCAAGCTAGGAAATCACATAAGCAGAAGCTTGGAAAGTGACAGGCTTTCTCAGAATATGCATTTACACCATTGGAACATCGCCTAGGGCTAGTCACACAAACTAAAGAGTGTTCATTTGGAGAACCTACTCAGGAAATGGGTTCAGAGGGTGAAATCCTGAGCACTCTCCTTCTTCTCTTCTCTTTCACACACTTTGACAAATTGAGATTATGCACACATTTTTATTTAGTCCCTTAGACAAAACAGGGAACCTGGCTCATATTATCCCTCTCTCCATACACTTTTAACACCTCTTCTTCATACTCATTCCTCGCTGTGAAGACTAATCCTAAGAGCGATGTGATGCCCCCACCCCCATATCTCTGTGCCACTTACCACTGGGAACCATCTGGGCTTCTGGCTCAAAGCCAAGCCCACCTACCTTCCCCTCTCATCTACTGAAGGACGAGTGTCTCTTATTCTTATTCTTTGCTGCTCCACCCCCAATGTGATCTCTACTGGAACCTTCTGTCATCATGACGCTCTCTTCCAAGTTAACAACAGCCACTTTCCTGTGACACCCCTAGCCTGCTTATTGATACCTGTATCTATTTCTTATCTCCTCATCCTCTCCTAAACACACTCTCATCATGCTTTCCTCCCTAGTCATCTTGAGAACTATTTCCATTAAGGTTGCCAGGGGCAACCACTAAATCCAATGGTCAGTTCTGAGTCCTTTCTCCTTTTCCTTAGTCCCTGATCCTTTGTTCATCTCTTCAATGCTCAGTACCAGCTCAAGGTTTCAGTGCTATCAACAGACCAATGATTTCTACAGTCCTTTCTTTATTTCAAATCTTTGCCTTGAATTGCACACTTGATAGATTAGATACTCNGAATCCACAAAGTCATTTGAAGGTTATATCCTCAGAGCAGACTCCAGTGCCGACCAANTGGCCTGGTGTGAGCCCGCACCATCTCTTTCTGGGTGACTATGAGCCTCTGCAGTGTCTCCTGCTTTGACTGTCCTCAAGTCAGTTTGGCAGAGAGCCTTTTACACCCTCACTTGGATGAAGCACCTAGAAACAGGTAGGTGCTGACTATATGTATCTGGATTAGTGAGTGCTACAGGGCCATTTGATAGATGGCAGGGAGGCAGCATGCGGTAGGAGTCAAGTTTACCTGGTAAAGCATGGTGGCCCTTTTGGGTGGAGAGAACACAGGTCTTTCATTTAAAAAAATAGGAAGCCATGGCCCAGGGAGACCTGAGTTTCTCCAGGAGGCACAGCTGCCATGGGAGCCGTCTGAACTTGGGCTTCAGGTAGCCAGGCTGAAAAGTGTTTTCTTTCCCAGAAGCCACAGTGAGGACAGCAGTTACTTTTCTGCCGAGATTACAGGCAAACCTCTAGAGAACCTCAACTTGGTTTCTGGAGCCTTCCTATGTCACCCAAATTTTCAATCTAATCTTTGAAAAAGTCAGCAAAACTTTCTTTAGAAAATGATGTTAATTTCTGTGCNACTTTAAAGCACNTTAGGTGACCTTATATATAAAAATCAACTATTCTAACATGTTAATACATAAAGTATTTTTAATTANAATTTAAAATTATTAAGTGTACCCAAAAGTACATACATTTTTTTCATTTATTTTTTTGGAAAAATTCTTTATTTTATTTTATTTTATTTTATTTTTGGTTTTTAGAGACAGGGTTTCTCTGTGTAGCTCTGGCTGTCCTGGAACTCACTCTGTAAACCAGACTGGCCTGGAACTCACAGAGATCTGCCTGCCTCAGCCTCCCGAGTGCTGGGATTAAAGGTGTGCACCACCACTGCCCAGAAGGAAAAGTAATTCTTAATGGGGGAAAAAAAGGGCAGAAAACAATTAAGAATGACACAAATTTAATCTTAACTGCCATTTGTAGCCCATCACAGTAACCATCCATCANAAGCCCACATGGCATTTCTAAGTCATTGTCTTCAGAACACCTCAACTTTTCCTTAGTTGATTTTGTAAAATCAACTTATTTACTTGTAAAATCATCTTATTTATAACTTGGAACAGATAAATCCAAGGAAAAGTTGTGGAAAAAATGCCAGAGAAATTATCAGAGCAAAATAAAATGCTATCTTTAATTTTGCATATTTTATAACTTATGAGGAGAATGTAAAGAACAATAGATATAAAATGAGTGNAATAAAGTATTTCATTCTAAGNTCATGTTGTGAAGAATTTGTATCTTAAGAAAGTTGTCTTCATGAGATAATAAAAACTAAAGCACTTTTTGTGAAACACACACTCCAAACCCTGACTGTAGAACCTGTTCCCTTGAACTATCGGTCTGCTACCGACAGAGGTTACTATAAGCTTTCACAACAAAAACAAAATCAAAGACCAATGAAAATCTAAGGGGGTTAGAATACAGATGGACAGGTACACATGAAGAAGCATGTTAGCATAAAGAATATGGAAGATGGAAGAATGCACAGGGGGAGAGAGCTAGCGCCGCTGTGCTGTCTGTTCCCTTTACCCTCCATGCTGATAGGACTTGCTGACCACGGTATGAGTCACCTTTTGTGTTTCGATTTACCTTCCCCAGTGTGTCACAGATACCCTTCTGCCTGGAGCCTTTAGAAATGTCTATAAAATGTCAACAAAGCAACAAATGAGAAAGTGTAATATATCGATCCTGACACAATTTTCATCCAACTGTTTCACTTAAGTCTGCATAGTCTGCTGCAGCTCTGACATGGTACCAGTAACTAACAAAATCATATATGACTTAAATCACACATGCATGTTAGCCTATTAAATTTAGACTGCACCTTTCCTAGTCAATCAATGGAATGAACTAATTTATAAAATAGTATTTCCACTTAAATATCAGAATATATTTATCAAAGATAAATAATTTTACATATCTAGCTATGTCTGATNAAAGAGCTAATATGACTGGTTTAGCTTAACTCTACATCTTCACAAAATTGTCACAGGTATTTGAGTGAAAAGAAGAAAATGTAAAACTGAACCACTTGGTCTGTGACACTAATGTAGCAAGTGTAACAAAGACCCCTGAGAACACAGTCTGTACCCGACAGTTCCTTCTGAGAGTTCAGTAAGTAGGCGCAACCATGCTGCCCTTGGCATGGAAATCATGGCCAGGGTCAAGGTCCTGGGGAAGGATACGGTCAGTGCCTTGGAATATCACACAACCTTTCACCAGCTCTCCCATGATGCAACCCACTGACCAGATATCAACTGAAAATAAAATGAAATGATAAAATTATGAAGTGTCATGAACAAAACAAAAGTGAGAAAAAAGGAACTCTAACAGTGTACTAGACACACAAATATGGGCAAACTTTTTACACAGTATGATGACTGCTGACCTCTACTTTAGCCTTCAGTTTGCAGCAATCTGTGGTTTAATGCCAAAGAGTCCAATACTTTACAGCTTCAAAACAAAACAAAGGAAAACAAAAAAAGGAACAAACAAACAAAAAACCAGACACAGAAAGTGCCAACGAACATGGAATTCTCAGGGCCATACCCCCCAGCCCCACCCCAGCCTCCATGGCCAAGTGCTGGGTCTCTCCCTGTGAAGGATACAGTCTCTTCCTGGGAACAGGACTTTATGGAGGACCATTTCTGCCATGATGCACCCGACAGACCAGATGTCCACTACCAAATATCAGGTGATTAAAAAACAGCCAGAGAGCCTTGCATCTCTGTTTCTAAACCACCTCCCAAACACGGGCAGCCCCAGTAAACACTCATCAGGTGAACTTCTGTAAAATCTTAACACTGAATCTGAATGACCATTTTATAAATTGCCACAACAGAAAGGTGGCAGCCAATAAGAAGGGCTGGACTCCGGGTAAGGCATTGCTTGAGCATGGTTCTGTGGTGTCTGTCCTCTTGTGTGGGGTCAAGTATGGAGCTTGGCTGAATCTTGTGCCTCAGCCAGGCAAGGGAGAGCTAAACACAGGCAGCTACTGGAGGGCATTGTCCTCTCAGAGAAGGCTACAAAGCATCTACATAAACTCACAAACTCATCTCTAAAGACTTCAGCGAATTTCCATTGCTGTTCTTTCCTTTACTGTTATAAATAATCACAAATATTTGTTCAAAGTTAAAGTTTAGCTTATATTTAATTGACATTGCTAGAACAAGTGAGGTTTTGATGTCAAAAACATCAGCCTTACGTGAAAGAAAACACAGTATTATTCCATTCATATTATGGTTAAAAAAAAGAAGTAGTGACACCAGTCTACCGTGTTAGCCACCAGGGGACACAGGTCCCAGGGCTGTGGGTCATATGGGCATGCCCACTGAAAGCTGCACACTCAGCACTGCACTTCTGTGAACACAGGATACTCTGATCAAAGTGAAAGATTTTTAAGTCCAGCATGGTAGCACACGCCTTTAACTCCAGCATTCAGGGGGCAGAGGCAGGCAGAGTTCTATAAGTTTGAGGACAGTCAGAGTTGGGAAAAAAAAGAATTTGACAAATGGAAATACAAAATCAATGATTTCTTATCTGTGGATTACAGGCATCTATATACAGCACAGTGCTCAAACTGTATCTCACATGGTCCTTGAGGAAGGACAGGCCAGTGATGATGGGAGCACTGCTTTACTGTTGAGTGCCTGTAGTCCTAACTACACTTACCATTCTCTTTGTAGCCCATGCCCAGGATGACCTCTGGAGCCCGATAATAGCGAGTCACCACATAGGGAGTCATCATAAAGTTGGTGCAGGCTGTCCGAGCCAGGCCAAAATCAAGGATCTTGAGAGTACAGTCTGATTTTACTACAATGTTGCTAGGCTTCAAATCCTAGAAAACAAATGGTTTAGCTATAATGAATCACAGCACACTCAATACACAGTTTTATACTGGCAAGGGATTGTGAGCAGCTACTGAGGTGTGAGAATGGGAAGGAGGGAGGTAAAATGGCATCATGTGACGAGAGACCCTGCCTCCAAACAAGTCAGATGGCCTCTCACTACCATTTGCTTGCTCAAAACCTGAGAGCCTGNGAGTCTCTTATATAAATAACACAGAGTGACATTTGCATATAACCTACACACAGCCTCTAGGATCCTCTTAACTCATCTCTAANTGATTTTAATACCTAAAACAATGTTATTGTTTAGGAGATAATTATACACACANAAAAAAGTTTGTATGTTCAGTACAGATGAAATTTTTGTTTTCCAAATACTTTTGATCTGCAGCCAGCTGAATCAATGGATGTAGAACCCAAGGGTACACAGGTACTTTGGCCAGCAGTCCTTGGCATCTAGGCTGCATGAACAAGGATGGTGCAGCAGCATTGCTTCTAACGAAGACAAACAAACATAGCACTGGAAATCACTCAACAGTGACAGCCTTCATCTGTCAAAGGAGCCCTAGAGGATGGGAAACAGCCCCTGTCTAAAAACTGTAGTGATGGAAGAGTGTTCCACCTTANTGCCATCTGCTGGACAACTAGGGTAATAAAAACACAGCTCTGGATGTCTGTCAGGACACCTGGTGCTCTGCGCAAGGTGTAACCCCAGGANTGTGAGAGGAAACTGATGTCTGCCAAAGAAGTAAGTAAAGAGGTCACTGAGGTTTCTCAGCTCTCCCCAAAACCNACAGACTCTCTCCAATCAGCCTTCACAACACAAAAAGTCAGCATTTCAAAACTTAACTATCTGGTGACTTGGAAGACTCACTTTCACTGCCAAGATGGCAGAATCAAGATAGTTCTGCCTCTTCAAATCTCGAGGACCATCCAAAACACAGGAAACAAGAAACATAAGTAAAGACATAATGATAGCTGACCCACAGGTTATGCTAGACCCGCAGAGGGTTGTGGAAATGGTTACTACAACATTGCAGCCATTGGCGTGACTAACAGATAGACCCAAAATAGGTGAGAACAGAAAAGCTGTGTGTGTGTGTGTGTGTGTGTGTGTGTGTGTGTGTGTGTGTGTGTGTATGTGTGTCACCCTGGCTTTATCACCACTACTGCTTGTTCAATTCTCAGATCCAGAACTACCAACTGAAGAGAAGTCCTAGGAAGGAAGACCCTACACATCATGACAAGTGTCTACTGTCTGGATTTCCTTGGTCCTCGCTCATAGGTAACAAAGCCATTTATTTATTCAGGTGGCTGCACAGTGGGAAAGGGGAATGAATGGAAACTGAGAATGATTGCATACAAGTTCTGAGTGTATGCTGAGCTGGAAGACCCTAAGTATCACCATGCCTCCTCTACTTGGGGGAGTTTGGCAAAGGCCAGGTAGTAACTGGAGTCTGATCCAAAGCCCCTCAGATGTTAGGGTAAAGATGGAGAATTAACACAGTCCTGGGAAAACTGCAAGAGAACATCACCATCCACCCCATAAAAGTGGGAATGGTTTCTCACCCTTTTTTGCAATCAGCAGGAAGAATNTATCTGCACAATCAACATGTCAGTGCCAAGGCCTCACTACTCTGTTTTAGCATCTATACTGAACCAGGACAGTAACTGCAACTCTATGTAGTGGTCATAGCCATTCTCCAGGACTCATGGAGTGTCTTCAAGGACTGGAAAAGTGAATTAACCTGAGTTGTAATAGGGACCCCCACCCCTGCATCCCTGAGATTTTGATGGTGGCACTAACGTCTATCTCTACACTCACAGAGTGCAGTGATTCTCTTGAGATGTGTGCTAAGGAGGCAGCTTCAGGTTTCTATCTGGCTTTCTCTATCTTTGTAGCTCTTACCTCATAGGACAAGGAACCAATGCATAGGTTACTTGTGATTAGAGGCAAAGATGGGCAGACATTTGTGTGAAGCTTTGCACATGACTGGGCAGGACTAAAATTAAAAGGGAACTCAGAAGAGGAAAATCAGTGCACTGAGTAATAAAATAATTTAAAATTTTTACACTCAGAGATGACAGAGCACACAGGCAACAAGAACAAGACACTATTGAAAGGAACTTAAAGATTTAAAGAGAGTGTGCTGACTAAAATGTTTCCAGGAAAGAATAAGTAAAGAGGGGACTCTGAAGAAACATGCTTCTCAGACTAAAGGGCCACATGCTCGGTACAGTTAGTAAGAAAATGTCCATATCGAGGCAAAGTACAAAGAAATTGTCTGCAAAGTTTCCAAAGATGAATAAGGACACTTACAAAGAGATAGTCAAGAGAGCATGAGAAAGCTCCAGAGANGCTTACAGTGCCTCACTGTGGTGGGTACCATGTCCACTACTGCAGGTGACTGATGTATAACTAAGAACTCCACATCTACCCACACTATTAACTGTGGGGCAGAAAAAATCTGCAGCCTCAAACATTTTCCCTCCTGCACACTTTGTGTATGTGTGAATGTGTGTGTAGTGTGTGTGTGTGTACATGTCATGGCACATGTGGAAATNAGAGGTTAATTTACAGGAGTCAGTTCTCCCCTTCTACCATGTGTGTCTCAGGGGACTGAACCTGGGTCATCAGACTTGATGGCAGGCACCTTTACCCACTGAACCATCTTGATGGCTTCCCACATACTATTTTAAGCAATTAACTGAAGACACAGACCACCAAGAAGGGAGTAAAAAGAGAGAAGACAATGAAGATCAGGAAGTACAGAATCCAACATGGGAGGGAGGTGACGAGAAGTGTTAGGGGAGACTCAGGNTCACCCCTGCATGAGGTATCTGGGCAGCAGTCCAGAAAGAGCAAGCCTGGAGATCCAGCATTTACTGAGATGTATCCGAGTACCCGAGTACATTTCACAATGCCGTAGAAACTGTAGGGTTATAAGAGTAATAAGAACACAGTCTTAGGCTGGTGAGACGGCTCAACTGGTAAGGTGCTTGTTGTGCAAGCATGAGGTCCTGAGTTTGACTCATAGCACCACGTAAAAAGCTAGATATGACAGTGCATATTTGGAATCCAACACTGGGAAGGGAGAGGGAGCTAGATTTCTGGGGTTCATCCCAGTGAGAGATTCAAAAAACCAGATGGGCAGAGGTTCCCTACACACACACACACACACACACACACACACACACACACACAGAGGAACATGAATAACATGAGGACACATATAACATATATAGTCCTAATGCCCCTTAAAACAAGCAAATGCACACTCAGACAAATAGAGGATAAGTATTAACTCCAGGAACAAAACATTGAAGGGGAAAGAAATATAATCAGAGTATTAATATAAGGCTCAGCTATGAAAAACTTTTATATGGTTCTGATGATATAAAATACAACACTGACTCCAACAGAACCAGACTATAACTAAAGTGGGAGGGCAGGGAAGAGACAGTGACAGTCACAGGGATAAGGGTTGGGTTTGTGGATGAGGAATACATCAAACTG
>LZPO01045746.1:0-10879 GCA_001675575.1 Neotoma lepida | reverse complement strand
GGTCCCTGCTTTCCGGGATGGGAGGCCAGGGGTGGGGGTACACCCTGGGAGGCTTTCATTCAGTGGCTTGTGCTAGACCCAACCTTTCTTGGCACCTAACTGATCAGAAAGAACTCTGCCCAATGCTCTGTTTCAACAGGCTTCATTGTCTGTATCTCATGGTGGTTTCCCTGCAGAAGGGGACTTCTCACTGTTGGAGCAAAAACTCTGGAGACAGTCCAGGCAAAATCAGCATAGAAGCAATTCAGAGAAAGCTGTGATATTCCCAGTAAAACCCCAGTTATGATCTCTGCTCCTTGTCTCATGTAACATGTTGAGTATTTTTTAAAATTATTTTTAGTGATACATGCATTTGGGGAGTTTGTACACATGTGTGTAGGTTCCCCTGGAGGCCAGAAGTGGGTGTCAGATCATCTGGTGCAGGCAGTTGTTAACTCTCTGACCTGGGTTCTGGGAACCAAACTCAGGTCCTCTGTAAGAGCAGCAAGTTCTCTTAACCTCTGAGCCAGGTCTCCAGTCCCAGGTATTTTTAAAACTATCATGATTCTCTGTTTATACAGCAGTACACATTTTAAAAAACCAAAAGCTTATAAAAGCAGCTCAGAGTATCAACCACATTATCCCTCTGGCCTTTACATTTCAAGTCTTGACAGAGACAACACCATTATGTTCCTTGACCATTGGCTTTCTCCTGCCCCGAATCTAATTTCCTTGCTCATTAAAAAGGAAGTTTCAAATATGGCAAGAATATTAACAACAGTTCGACTTGGGGTCATTGGTATTTTGGAGTCCTTTCCTATTCTTGCACTTTTTCTCTCAGTTTAAAGTTACCACAAAGTGAAAAGTTAAAACAGAAAACCAAAATTGTGGCTCCCTATCTCTGTGTCTACAATGGCTGAAATATATGGGGCTTGAGCAAAACAAAGTTGGTCTGAACAGTGTTTTGAACAATATGATTCCATAGCTTAATCTGGATTTTCAAAGTACCAAATTTAAGAAAAAAAAAAGTTCTTGGGGATGGGAAGATGGATTGATAAGTAAGGAGGCTTTTACACAAGCATGGGGACCAGAGTTCAAATCCCCAGTGCACGTGTAGAAGGCTCCATGTGGTTATACATGCAATGTAAATCCAGTGCTGTGGGGCTGGGGAGGAGTGGAGCCAGGAGGGTCACTGGGCTTGCTGGCCACCAGCCTCTCTCTCTCCAGGGAACAAGGCCAAGACTGAACACTTGATCTCCTCCTCTGGCTTCTAAACACATGTAAACAAGTGTCCACTCACACACTCTCTCACACACAAAAATACTAAGTTCTTTTGTAACTAGATGACTATGACAATCAAATGATGATTATTTTTAAAATAAAGTTATTTCATGCTTNCTTACTCTGTGAATTATACCAGCTGAATGCAGATGCTTAATGCCACAGAGCATCTGGTAGAGAAGGTATGACATTCTTTCGTGGTCCAGCTCCATGTGAATAACCTGACATAAGTTAGCATCCATTAATTCCATAACCAAGTACCTGGATATTCAAAAGAGATCAACCACATTCATTAATATTATTTTTATATAACAATTATTTCATGATTGTTAGGTCACAATTATTATGAGACAGTAGTAACAGGATATAATTACTGCACAGCTAGAGTAAAAACACAAGGTGCTTCACTTTGTAAAATTTCCCAAAGAACACACAAACAACTAACTTACCCAATGCCTTCAAATTATAAATGAAGCAACTTTTACACCATGGAAACAATCTTATACAAACTCTTCTACTTCTCTGTTTTACCTATCTGTCTGTCTGTCTATCCATCCCTACCTACCTACCCATTTCTATTTGATCATTCTTCCATTATCTACACTGTGCTCCTATAGATTCCTTGATCTTTAACAATACATGACTCTGGTAGGGCTGCTGATGGGAAGGTTCTACTGTACAGGGGTAAATGGGAACTTTGAACTTTCTGCTCAGGTTCATTATGTATCTGGACTGCTNGAAAAATGAAATCTTTTTTGTTTGTTTTTTGAGACAGGGTTTCTCTGTGCAGCCCTAGCTATCCTGGAACTCGCCCTATAGACCAGGCTGGTCTTGAACTCTGCCTGCTTCTGCCTCCTGAGTGCTGGGATTAAAGGTATTTTCTGCCATCGCCTGACTGAAATCTATTTTTTAAGACTGAATATACAACAATAAACAGAAAACTTTCAACTCATGGTCCACCACCAGTGCGTGTTTTTGGGTCATTGGGAAAGCACAGCCCCCCCCACACCCACCCACCACCACAGAAGTGCTAGACACATCATCTCTAATTCTCCTCTCATTGTTTGTCANGCCATTCTGACTTGGCCTATGCCAATTCTCTGCTAAACCTGATGGCTTCTACATTTGCAGAGACCCCAAGGCCAAAGTTTCTGCACCCAGCTACTTCTTCCTGTTGCAGTGGCTGTAATCAGATGCTGGCTCTCCTCTCACAACACTTTCTTGGTGATATCCAGTCTGCCANGCCTTTAAGGACCATTTACAGATTGATTCCTTTCATCCAGGCCTCTCTTCTGAACCCCAGGTTCTTTCCTATCTACCTACTTCAGAGTTCCACTCGGATCGGCAATGGACATCTCTGAGTTCATGTCTAAAACTAAACTTCTGATTCTACCTGCTCACCACCCCTCTAGTCCTCTTACAGCTCTCCTCACCTCAGTTGCAAGCCTTCATGTGTGGCTTTCCATTCCTCTCTTATATTTAGCTATCAGCAGATCCTATGCCTCCACCCTCAAACAGCTTTCGTGTCTAATCTCATGCCTTCACCCTGTTATCCACCTGAACCTCCCACATGAATTGCTGTGATGCCTCCCCATACTAACTCGGTTTTGTCCCTACCTCTCACAGTGGATTCTCAGTAGCCCTCTCCCGCCCCAAAACTGTTCTTTTAAAACATGTCAGGTGAGACCACTGCTCTGCTGGAGATCTCATTCTGACTCCTTTCCTACCTGCACNCCACTTCTCTAAGCCCACCTTCTCTCTCTGTCTGCCCCCGACTCCAGCCACACAGGCCTCTTGCTGGTAGCAGCACATACCAGCCATGCTCCACTGCTGCTCCTCTGCTCTGGCTGGTCCTCCATTCTCAAGTCCACCTCGGCAGTATCTGTAGGAAACACTTGTCCCCTTCCCTAAGCCTAACACCACTGCCTCACTGCAGTCTTTCCTTCATCTACCCTGGGATGGTGACTTATAAAAGGCAACTTGACCAGGTCAAGGAATACTGTACTGGTAAAGCCTCAGACTAAAAGCTACACCACTGACATAGCCAGTGGCCCCTGGTTCTGTGGCCCTTGGACTTAGACTGAGTCTCACTGGCAGCATCCTAGGGTCTTGAGCTTGCAAANGGCCTACTGTTTCATAAGCTTAAAAATTACTAACTTTCTAAATTTTTAACCTGATGCAAAAGATACTTACACATCTTGAAATTCTTCTAGAGTTTTTTGTGGTGTGAACACATTTAACAAGCTAATTATCTGAAAAGAGAAAATTAATTATACTTTAGTATGTCAGATGGATTATAAAAATTAGGTTGAACATTGAAATGTATTAAAGGTGAAAAAATGATGGCAGAACTCAATATTTATCATTACTCTAGCTGTCAGCAAAGCATTCTAGTAGATGGCATTGGAAAACTTAACCATCAATTGAAAGATGTACTTTTAACAGATCACTCATGTCCCCAGTAACTTAATCATTACCACAGAATTTACATATATATAAAAGAGTAAAAATAATGGTTGAAAACACAGTAAATAAAGTACCATGCTAACTCTGGAAACTTAAATACTATATACAACTTTCTGGAAAGATTTTAAATATGAGCGTGTACTTTATGGTCATGAAGAGGAGGCCTCATGGCCTTATTTCTCTAAAAAAGGCTAAGGGGCAGACCTCANTGCTCGCTCCTTGTAGTCTCCNTGCTTGCAAACCAAGCACACATCCTCAATCATTTCACCTGAACTAGAGAAAGGTGAATTAGTCATTACACAGACAAGGGGAAGGGAAGGGAAAAGAAAAGAAGGGGAAGAAAGCTGAGTCCACCTTTCAGTTTTGGGAAACAAAATGAACAAAGTCAAAAACAATAAAATAAAAAGCAAAGAATATGAGCAAGCACTTCTATTGTCCAGGTGTAATAAAATCTTTTCTAAGCATGACAGGAAACCTAGGATAGCTAACTACATTAAAACAAAACCAAAATTAAACAAAAAAATCAGCACAACTAAAGCAACACATGAAGTCAACTGGAAAAATGGAGGAAGGGGACAGCAGAAGCTGGGCCTGGGTGACATGTCACATGTCATTTTAGCAGACATGGCACCCATGGCCAGCTTCCACTGTTTTCTTGCCATTTTTTCTATTTCAGGCAGGAGTTTGCAAGTTTGAGTNCAGCTACAGAGTTCAAAGCTACCCTGGGCTACACAGCAAAATCCAAGAATGAAAAAGGTTAATAACTTGCATGTATANAACCACCTATATGTGAATTAAAAAGACACCAAACAGTTTAAGAGAAAAATAGAGCCACAGCCATGAAAGAGCAAATTTTCAATGAAATAAAAATAGCTGGGGCTTGTGAGGTGGCTCAGTGAAGAGTCGAGTTCCACATAAATGTCAGTGGGAATGGTGGCCCACTATCATCTCAGAGCTCGGAAGATGGAAGGAACCCTGGAGCAAGTTGGCTAGCTAGCCCAGCCAAATGAGCAAGCTCAGGTTCAAGTGAGACATCTTGCCTCAGTATATTAGGTGGAGAGTGATTCATGAAGACAAATGACATCAATCTCACACACAGCAGATCTGCACACACAGGTGTGCCCATACACATACAAATATGCGCACACACACACACACACACACAATCCCATAAACATATAGAAAGGAAATTCAGCCTCATAGATAAAAATAAGATTATTTGTCATGTATCAGACAGGCAAAAAGAAAAACAAAACCAGTACTACCTAGTACTGGGGGAATTTGAAGTAAAACATGCTCTCAGAGCTTTCCATCAAAGTATAAACTGACAGTCTTTCTTGACATCAGTTTGTCAGCGTGTATAAAAGCAGGAATAGTACATATTGTTTGACCAGTAATCGTGGCCAAGAACTTACCTGGATATATATGCCAAGTATTATGAATCAGGGTATTCATTGCAGGGAAAAAAAACAAAACTAGAAATAAGCTACCCAACAACATGGTTTGTGTCTTAGTTTGCTTCCTATGGCTGTTATAAAGCACTTTAACCAAACCTGGGGAAGAGAGGGTTTATTTCANCTTACAGTTTATAGTCTATCATCAAGGGAACTCAGGGCAAGAACTCAAGGAAGGAACCTGGAGGCAGGAACTGAAGCTGAGGCCATGGAGGAACNCTGCTTATTGGCTTGTTTGACTTGCTTTTTTAAATACAGTACAGGAGGGCCCTCCCACATCAATCATTAATCAAATGCCTCACAGACTTGCCTACAGGCCAATCTGATGATGACATACTCTCAATTAAGGTTCCCTTTTCCCAGATGATGTTAGCTTGTATCAAGGTGACAAAAATACCAACCAGCACAATTTGTTAATCAAATTATTATATATCTATATATGCAATCATTTAAAAATGTATTACAGCTGTGCATTAAAGTATATGAAATCTACCAACATTACAGGGGCAGGCGGGAAGAATAGCATAATTGATCTTGTTTATACATCTGTGAACATACATACACAAGTATTCTCACTAAAATGCTCATGCTAGTGAACTGTGGCTGAAGGGCCAGGGAGTTTTGCTTTCTAACTTATATTATTTGAATTTTTAAAAATAATAAACATATATTTTTGTAAACCAACAAAAATTAAATAAGTAAAATAAAACATACATTGAATAAACTAAAACCAACTCAAACCACAGATCCAAATGGAGGCCAGAGAGATGGCTCAGTGGTAGAGCACTTGTCTTGTGTATATAAGGTCTTGGATTCAATCCCCAGCTCCCCCCAAAATTTAAAAACAATGTGACAAAAGAATGAACTGATCTTAGTTGCATACTTAATGTCATAATACAGAAAGATCTAGCACAGATGTTGAAACAAAAGGAGAACATACAGAGTTTGGTATAATCCTAAATATTCTCCACTCATCTAAAACCAGAGAAAGATGTCATGAACTGATTGTTCAAACCTAATCTAGAGGCTGAAGAGAGGGCTCAGTGGGTAAAGGCAGTTGTCCCAAAGCCTGCTGATGAGTGGCCTCAGTTGTATCCCAGAGTCCCACACAGTGGGGAAAAAGAGAACTGATTCTANCAAGTTGTCCTCTGACCTCCAAAGTGAGCAGTGGCATCTCCATCCCGATAATACCCAGATGTAATAAAAAATGTATTTTAATTTTATCAATAAGAGTTAAGCTTTTTTATAGTGTACTGGCTGGTTTTGTGTGTCAATTTGACACAAATTAGTCATCAGAAGAAGGAGCCTCAGTTGAAGAAATGCCTCCATGAGATCTACCTGTAAAGCATTTTCTCATTTAGTAATCAGTGGGGGTGGGCCCAGCCCGTGGTGGGTGGTGCCATCCCTGGGCTGGGGTCCTGGGCTCTATAAGAAAGCAGACTGAGCAAGCCATGGGAACAAGCCAGTAAGCAGCTCCCCTCCATGACCTCTGCCTCAGCTCCTGCCTCCAGGATCCTGCCCTGTTTGAGTTCCTGTCCTGACTTCCTTCAGTGATGAACAGCAATGCTGAAATGAAGTGTAAGCCAAATAAACCCTTTCCTCCCCAACTTGCCTTTTGGTGTTTCATCACAGCAATAGAAACCCTAACTAAGATACACAGTTTGTCTCATCATTAGTCATCTTCAGTCTGATCACACTAGTGACATCAAAGCACACAGAAGGAGCACCTGTAACTTACATTTTTATGATTGACACACTTTAAGAGGACGAGTTCACGATAGGCTCTCTTTGCNTGTGTCTGGTTCTGGAAAGGACGGCTTAACTTCTTGACAGCAACATTTATCCCAAGAACTGTATCAAAAGCAGCACTATAATTAGGAAATATAATAAACAATCTATTAAAATGGCCTTTGAAAATAGCAACAGAGAATATACAGTCGATGTATTATCTTTCAAAGCAATGACAGACAAGGAGAAATGTTTCTGCTCTTNCCTAGTCAAGCTTTACGTATGGATGTAAGGATGGAAAGTGAAGTGGCTGAGCCGGCGGGACAGACTAACCCCCACCCCAGCCCCCCCAAAGGTACCACGCCTTTCAGCTATAGTACGAGTAGGATTCAGCAATTCTTTGTACACTGAATTTTCAGTTAGCTAAGATTAGCAGGTTCAGAAACATGTAATTTAATCCAAAGCATGTAACATAGGTCAAGGAATGAAATTTTCAGTTTAAACATGTCAAGAAATTGAAAGCTTCCCTGTTATCACTGATTAAAATGCCAGTATATTTTGGAGTACCACAGCAGATTCTGTGGTTGAGCTCATGGAAGGAATTTAATAAATCTAAGTTTTGACTGATTATGCTTTCCCAGGCCAAAGAATCTAAAAAGAAACAGAAGCCCAAGTCTCCACTCATGATAAATTCCCAAGATACAAAGTCCCAATGTAATAAGCACTTGCTATATATAAAATTCTGCAGGAAATGTTCCTCCTTTTATAGTAAGAAGAAAACCTAAAGCTCCAGTTTCCAGCTCTCACATCCCTTCATGAAATTTAGTGTTAATTTTTCTCCGGAAATTGGATACAGAAAAGTGAGTGGCTTGATGACACATGGTCAGGTTTCAAGCTAGCAGTACACAGTGTCATCAGTGAGAGGCCTTCTGATGGCTCAACAGGGGCTCAGGGCTGCCAAAGACAGCCTGCGAGCCCACACATCCCTTCCAGCCCTGCTTCTGTGTTTATGCTCTCTACTTTATAATACTGTTTACTCTTACTCCTTTCTGTTAATAATACTTTTTGCTGAACAACACTTAATTCAACCTGTTTTTAAGTTAAAGGCTGTGCATGGTAGAACTGGCTAAGGAGAGCTACTACATTTGTTACATATATATATATATATATATATGCATATATACAAGTCACAGGTAAGCCCACATGCTCACAGGCAAATTTATACTCATGAATACAGGATAATGAAGAAACTCTATTGTGAGGCATCATTAATGTGCCTGTGTATATGTGTACACTTGTATGTATGTATTTCTTAGATTCATCTTTCTGATCTCAAAAGGTTTTGTCTGAATTTTCAGACAAACAGGAGTTATGACTAAGTTAAAGGGCTCTACAGAATAACATGGTGTCTTCAGTTAATAACATTACTATAATTTTTTTTCTTTACTTTCTTTTTCTTCTTTGAGTCAAAGTCTCTCTGTGCAGTCCTGAAACTTGCTATGTAAATCACACTGGCCCTGAACTCACAGAGATCCGCCTCCCCCTGCCTCCAGAGTTCTGGGGTTAAAGGCATGCACTGCCATACCCTACTTGTATTGTACTCTTTAAAATTGCTAAGAGAGTAGATGTTGTGTTCTCACTGCAAAAAACATGTAAGACATGAATATGTAAATTAATTTAGCTATTCTATTATATATATATTTTGAAATACTGTGTGTGTGTGTGTGTGTGTGTGTGTGTGTGTGTGTGTGTGTATGTACTGAGTAGTTTTTTTGTTGGCTTGACATAAGAGTCATTTTGGAAGAGGGAATCTCAATTGGGAAATGCCCCCTACAGACTGGCCTGTGGGGCATTTTCTTGATTAATGACTCATGTGGGAGGCCCAGCCCACTGTGGGTGGTATTACCCCTGGGTGGTATAAGAAAACAAACTGAACAAGNCNGAGGAGCACGCCAGTAAGCAGCACTCCCCATGGCCTCTGCTTCAGTTTCTGCCTCTAGGTTCCTGCCCTGACTTNCCTGGATGATGAACTACGAACTGTAAGATGAATAAACTCTTTCTTCTTCTATATTGTTTTTGGTCATGGTGTTTTATCACAGCAAGAGAATTATCTAAATAAAATAAACGTATACATATGTCCATTAAACCTTTTTTATGTATAAAATGAGTCAAATGGATGAATTCTAAGCACTTGGAGACAGGCTTCTCCATTCCTGTTCCAGTTCTAGGAACAATGACCTTCAGCTATCCATGTTTTCTGTTCTTGTGGTCACCTCTTAACTAAAAGGACAGACACTTCCTAGTATGAAACGGAGGGTTTAGTTCCTTACTTGGCACCTCCAAGCCTCCAGCACTGTTCTAACGGTATGTCAGGGTTTTCTTTGTAAGTGGGTTAAACGGACCTTGTCTTGCTCTTCCCCCACAACNTAAGGTGACTATTATGCTCCACCCTGCTCTCTTCCATCTCTTTGCCTTCCTCCCTCTTCCTCNAAACCTTTGTCTTAAACACTCAAGCTTGCCTGCATCTTCATTTTAAACTGACAGCTAAGCCTCTGTGCTGCTTCTCCCAGCTGTCTATAAACACTGACAACCAACAGGAAAGTACATGTACACATGTAAATATTACTAGTTGCAGACCTGGAATTATGCTTCATTTTCCAAAGATCACACAATCTTTGCTGCCAATTACACACACACAATTAGAATGTCTGCTTCATGGAGGGTTCTCTGTCCTTCCAGCCTATCAGCTGCTTGAATACCCTGCCCTTCTGTTTTCTATGTAGACCATGCCTCTTTCTACACTTCCTTCCAGAAGTTTCTAATAAACATCCTCTTCCTCAGGGAAGAAAAGCTCATCTCCTAAAGCCCATCACTGGTACCGTGCCCTCCCACTCAGTCATCTATGCTTGGAATGGATCTATCCTTTCTTTGAAGGCATCTCAAAGCCTGCTTCACAGAACTTATCTTGGGATTCCANTTCTGGCCTCTTGTATTTACTGCCTTCTTGTATTACATGTTCTCCTGTTGTCTTGATTGTTGAAGTGAGTCCTTTAAGAATGTCCCCAGACAACATACGCTGAAGATAAATGATCTTATTCTGCCCTCATCTTTGACTGACAATCTGTCTTTTAAGCTGAAAATCAACTTTCCCTCCAAATGTTAAGGCCACTGCTTTCCAGCTTTGAGTGCTGCTGGTGAGGGAGGCTTTTATCTGACAGTCACTCCTTTGCTTTGTTTTTTGTTCCTCTGCTCAACGATGTATCACAAAGAGCCATGCTCTGTTGGTGTCCCCAAAAGTACCCTTAACAACCCCTCCCAATTGTCATCATTTTTGTCCACCAAAGAAGAAAATAACTTGAGGGCTTTTATTTATTTTTATTATAAAGTTTTTGATATTTTGAGACTGGGTCTCTCTACATAGTCCTNGCTGTCCTAGAACTCACTGTTTAGACCAGTTTTTCTGGTCTCAAACTCAGAGATCCTCCTGCCCCTGCCTCCCAAGTGCTGGAATTAAAGGTGTGTACCACCAAGCCCGGCCTAACTTCTGACTTTTATGACAATCACTTTCTTGCTTTCACAAACTCAATATGTGCCTTTATATACAACTCTATCACTTATTTTTGCCTGTTTTTAGAACTCTTTGACTTTTCACTCAACACTGTATTTATGACTCACCCACTAGTTTGAGTACTATAATTCACTGTCATTGATATAATTAATACTCCTTTGTGTGACTGTCACATGACACTGATTGCTACTTTAGTTATCTTCAGTTTTCAAGTGATGGTAAGAAAGTACTGCCATCGACATTCATGCGCGTGGCTCCGTTCCTCCAAGCTTCCAAGCACGCATCTCTGACACGCACATGGCCAAGTGGGAATGCAGAGATTCTACGTTAGCAGACAAAGCCAGATTGTCTTGTAGTAATTGATTATGGAGCAATAAAAAATTATCAAATCCTCTTTTCTGTA
>LZPO01045744.1:0-21713 GCA_001675575.1 Neotoma lepida | reverse complement strand
TTATGTTTTGTTTTTCACATTTATAATTTTCTCCAGTTTCTGTATGTGGTATAAAAAAAAATCAAGATTTGGTGTTTTCCTGTATCAATATCTAACACTAGACCTCGTTGATTTAAAAGACCCTCCATTTCCCACCGAATTGCTGTAGTCTTTTGCAGTAAATGGAATGATGTGTGGAAGNGTCTGCATTTGGGCCTTCTGTTCTGTTTGATTGATCTGTCTTCCTAGATGCACACAACGCCATGTTAAAAGGATTCCTTACAGCTCATGGACTGCCTCCAAGTTATTGTTCAACTTTGCCTTTAGCTATTTTTGTTTCTTTGTTCTTCCATTTAAACTAGAGACCAAGCTTGTCAGTTTTCAAACACACATGCACACACACACACACACACACACACACACACAGACCTTGACCTATTAGAATTGGGATTTTAATTGTCATTCAGAAAGAATATGTTATTTGCTTTTTACTTGCAAATTATATGATAGCATTACTTAAACCTTGAGCCCCTTCTAGTTAAATATGCAATGCTGATTCCTTGTCACAACTCTAGGTCTGANGTGTATTTGTCAAATGAAGGACTGAGGCCTTCAGTAGTNAACTGGAAAATGAGAGGTTTTCACTTTTAGCCAAGCAGATGGTCAGTTTGGCCATAAGCTGTTTATTTCCTGTCTATACTATCTATCAATATACCTATAAAATTTAAGACATGGAAAGCAAACATAAATTTCGACATTGGAGAATTGAATTGAACTCATGACTACAATGTAAAAGGTTTAATGTACTTAATTTAAGTGTAGCTATATTGTTGTACAGTGATGTGACTGGAAAAATGGGTGGCAGTCTTGTCAGCACTACCTCATTTATAACTTATANTCTGAATTAGATTTAAATACATTAGNTAAAGACTAATGTATGCATATATATTACTGCATTTCTATGATGTGGTTTTATTGGACATGTAAACTCACCAAGTGGAGATTAACTTTATCCCTTTGAGTGTTATGGACAAACTTATAAAGTAATAACTTCCTCAGTTTTTTATCATATAGCAAGATCTTTGCTTCCTAATTTTATTTAGTTTGTTCTATTCATGTCCCCTTCTGCTATAAAGGCTTAGGACCACCTGATAACAAACCTGAATAAAGTTATTGTAAAATATAGCAATAATTCACTTATTAACTGACAGAGTATACATTGGATTGGAGAGTTTAATGAAGCTGTGAGAGTTAGCTGATTCTCTTGTCAAATATANAGAAACATGGATGTCTGAGTAATAGTGATAAAAATAGCCAGCATCACTGTGTTCTCACCATGGGCCAGGCAATATTCTAATTTTTTTATATGAACAAACATTAGATCTTCATAGGCATACTGCGGGATGGGGATCATCATCCCCACTTTATAGAAATTTAATAAAATAGTTCAGTTTATTTTTATTTTCACTTTTATCTTGTTTATGATTTTATGGTAGCATTCAACTTTATTTGGAAAAAGTAGGATGGCAATGTTAGTTCAAATCCTTTATGTTTGTCTTTTAAATAGAAACAACTTGCCCTATGCTGAGAATGGAGGGATATCGAGACGGTAGAAACAAACTTCAAGTTTCAGGTGAGCATTCTTGGCTAAGCAGCGATTTGTGCAATGTCCATTCATAGTGACCAGACACTGTGTGGTAGCAGCCCTATAAAAAACTTCTCTGGGAAGTGGGGATTCAGAGAGGGTACCGTACAATAGCTCATTAAATGAATGACGATTTCCCTATCTCTTTAGTGTGACTTATGGTGAACCCCCCTGTCCTCCCCACTTCCCAGGCATGGCTGGCTCCACAGGCAGCTCATTGACTTTGTGCAAATGGAATGTTATGTCTCCACCAAGCCAGANATTTTATCCTCCTGACTGGAGAGAGTTTTCCCTAGGTGGGCCCGAGTGCTCCCTAGGTGGGCTTGAGTGCTCCTTTGCCAACATTACAAATTAAGATTGTAAGATCCATATAGAAATGGAAAATAAATACTGCAGGCCGGGCGAAATACTGTCAGCATAGTTCTCTATTTAAGCTCAAGGTAACAACACCTCACCTTGGTGGAGAACCAAGCTATGTAAAATCATAAAAGTTGTGCCTTCTGTTGCAATTTTGAAAAGAGAAAAGAATATTTTTGAGATGTTTTAACATCCACATGTAGTTATGATTTCCGGACTATTTTGGTGTAACATTTTTATATTTTTCTTTTTCTTTATATTTTCTTTTGTTATTAATGTTGCCTTTGCTGGTTTTGTTGTTATTGCTGTTTTGTTTTTTATTTGTTTTTTGACAAGATCTCCCTGTGTAGCCCAGGTTGGCCTCAATCTCAGGATCCTCTCGCCTCAGTCTCCAAAATGTATCATAGGCATGTGCTACCAAACCCAGGTCAACATTCCTATTTTCCTTCTCCTCTCTCCCCTTCCTTTCCATATTCTCTTTCTGTTTTTCTCCAACTCTCTCACATATACATGATGATAACACACATACTGTACATGAATTCTAAGCATTTCCCTACATTCATATAATTCTCCTGAAGTATGTTTTTGTAAGAGGCTGTTTAGATTGGAAAAGAATGGCTATTACTTTTATTCTGGCTAANGTTGTNTTTATACTTTAGAGATGGTACAATGAACTACCGTAACAATTTGCTTAGGTCAATTCCTAAATTAAAGCGAAGTAATATTGTATTCCTTTGAAACACCTGTGAGAAGCAAGGATGGTGGTGTACGTTTGCAATCTTAGCCCTGGGGAGGCTGAGGTTGGGGTACTGCTGTGCAATCAGACTAGGCAGAGTCAAAAAGAACTGTATTTATGAACTGTTCCTCAGAAAGATAGCTGTGCCTTCTGCAGGCAAAGAGAATTTTATTCTCCTGTACCCTAAATGGAAAAATAAGAGAAAAAAAATCGAGCACTTTTGTTGATTTCAAACAGGAGGATTTTATTTTAAATCAATCAACCTGTGGATATGGATAACAAATTCCTGTTTAAAAATCAATATGTCTGTGAGTTTATTGCTGGGTTTAATAACACGTGACTTTTTACAGGCTTTGATCTGGGAGAAAGCTTTGCTCTGAGGCNTGCATTTTGCGAAGGTGGTAAAACCTGCTTCAAATTGGGAAGTGCACTTCTTCTCAGAGACACTGGGTGAGTAAACTAATTTGTTTTCTTTTCATTTTAACAAAACTACAAAAATTATTTTCTAAGGCTATTTCAAATCCTTGCTCAAAAATTTAAAAGCTCAGTAGTGCCCCCCAATGCTGTAACGAATATANGGCTTATGTATTTGTTATTGATAAAACTCTGCAATTGAAACGTTTATTTGCATGAAGAAATAGTGCAACTTTAGAAAATTAAATACATTTTTGTAGTAATCTAATTGGCATTTAAAGTAGACATAACTGATATCTGATTTTAAAAGTGANCTTTGAAACGTAAGGCTTAATGTCGATTCAGAGACAAAAAACAGCTACTGTATTTATTCCTGTATATACTATGTTTTGTGGTGAATTAAAATAACAGTTTGACCTCAGGTGCTTCCTCTATATACCAAATAGAGCTTGAAGTGACAAGAAATTGTTTTGAAGTTTAGGTTTTTTTGGTATTTACATCTTGGATCAAACTTGAACATCCTTGTGTGTAAATGCACCATTACGGAAAAGCACTATAGTCCCCCTGGATTTAGCACTCAGCGTAGATGTCTTTGTGTGAAGATGAATACAGCATGCATGAATGTTCTCACTTTCGACACACATCTTGTTGCCTATCCTTAGATTCTCCTCATAGACTAAGCTTGTAGCTCATTTTCCCCTCTAGAAATGTTTCTCTTAAACTTCCTGTTTTGTGATGCTTTGNAAGACTTTAATTTAATGGTATTCTTCTGTTCATTTATTCATGAGAAAAAGAGATGTTATGGAAGAGCATAAATTGATATGGGAAGTATATCAGGAGTGATTGTCATGTGGGGTACTTTCATTAGGTGCCATAAGGTATAGCAGTTCTGGTGACCTCATGAGCAGACACTGAGGGGAGACCAGTAGTTCCTTGCTTTGTTATGCATATACTGTAAGGAAAAGCAAGATAACATGGTTGTGTGTGTGTGTGTGTGTGTGTGTGTGTGTGTGTGTGTAGGGAGGGAGGGAAGGAGGGAGAGAGGGAAGAAGGAAGGGAGGGAGGGAGGAAGGCTAACTACTGGTAGATAATATTTCTTAATAAATTCAGGAAAGGCAATATATTCTGTTCAAANGTTAAGATGCATTATTTTTCTTGCCTCTTTTTTTGCCTGTTGATTTAAATCCCAGTAAGTGTGGTAATGTGAGAAAAGAATTGACTGGAGTGAGTTATTTCAAATTCACTGGACTTTTACGAAAGCAGAATAAGCTGATTTTAAAAGTACTGCCACTATTAGGCGATGCTATTCTCCCTTGGAGTCCACAGGATTATAAATGAATTGAAGTTTGCTTTCCAACCTTTGGCTCTAAATCACTCCCCAGTCTCTGGACAATCAATGAAAGTGAATTTTCTGGCTCTGCAGAGCATAACCCCGGGTTCCTCCGNGGCAGGAAACTGGAGGGTGTCTGGTTAAGCTGACTACCCAGTGTCAAGTCACTTGGCTCATCTCCACTTACATTTCATTCATTGCGCCAAGTATGCTAGGATGCTTCTCTTGCATGATGCCATTTTGATTTTTCAGTGGGCCTGGAGTAAAGTTGCAGCTATTTATATATTTGTAAATAAGCTGCCTTGCAGAGTCAGCATGGGAAAAGGCAGATGTCGTTTTATATGGAAAATGAAAATGCTTTCTGTGCCTGAACTTGTTTTTATTGTTCTGGCATATTCTACCTGACATTCATGAGGGAAGAAGCCTCATGAATGTGGGGATTAGAAACCTATTTGAGTACATTCAATATCTTCAGCCTGGCTTCCTGTCNAACACCAAAAATTAGCTCAAGCAAGGGTCCTCAAGATATCTATGCTTATATCTACCTATCTATATCTATGTTACTGTACACTGAGAAGTATATTGACTCAAGGGTGTCTTGAGAACTTGGTGTGTTTTTCTTGATTTGAAACACTCCTGTCCGTGTCTTCAGTATTTCTTGAGCTAACAAAGGGTGAGTATCGGTACTTTAAAAGATTCTGGGTGGCATACTGTCTAGTCNTCTGAATTATCTTTTCAGAGGAAGTTTTTCCCCTCTTAGCGTTCTTAGTCTTACTGCTAAAAGAATTTAAGAGTGGACTGAAATGGAATCTTGAAGACAATTTTATTNGAGTTTAAAAGAAAAACCCTCAGGGCAGCCAAGGAGTAAATCTTACCAGAGAAGCAGAATGTGAAAGAGAGAGAAAAGAAAGTCATGTTTTATGACGCAGCATGGAGGTTAGACACATGGCAGACAAGTGGACACAGGCAAGGAGTAAGGAAGCCCAAAGTGTTAGGAAAAGTGTGCTTGGAGCACCGATACAAAGAACAGGAAGTTACACTTTTCTGTGTGATTCAGGAAGGTAGGAGGACATGGAAAGCTGCACTCAGTAGGATACTGTGCTATGGGGAAGCATCCAGGGGAAGGAAAAATACAGTAGCTCATTAAAGGAAAACATGCTCCACCTATCTCTTTAGATTGGCTTAAGGGGAGTCTACCTTCCTAGGAGTTATACCTTGGACTTCCTAGGAGTTATACCTTGGACAGGTGACTGACCTGACCCAACTATGTCATCACCAGGCCATAGATGCTGTTCTCTTGACCAAAAGGAGTATTTTTCTTTTCTTTTTCCTTTTTATGTAATACTTAATATTTTTATTTTTATTCATTTTACATACCAACCACAGATCCCTCTCATCCCTCCTCCTACTCCTCCCACCGTCCCCCCCACCCCTTATCCCCTCCTCCAACAGGGTAAGTTCCCCCATGGGGGAACAGCTAAACCTAGTACATTCAGTTGAGGCAAGACCAAGCCAGTCCTCACTTTATCAGGGGTGAGCAAGGTGTCCAGCCATAGGTAATGGGGTCCAGAAAGCTGACTCATGCACCACAGATAGATCCTGATCACACTGCCAAGGCCCCCTCAAACAGACCCAGCTACACAATTGTCTCCAGTATGCAGAGGGCCTAGTCCAGTCCCATGCAGGTTCCACAGCTGTCAGTCTAAAGTTCGTGAGTTCCTTTGAGCTTGGTTTAGTTGTCTCTGTAGATTTCCCCATCATGACCTTGACCCTCTTTNCTCATATAATCCCTTTTTCCTCTCTTTGACTGGACTCCCAGAGCTTGGAGCTCACTTAAAAGTGGATACTANATGTAAAGCAAAGGATAATCAGATTATAACCCACAGCTCCAGAGAAACCAGGAAACAAGGAGAACCCTAAGAAGGATGTACGGATCACCTTGGGAAGGGGAAACTAAGGAGATCCCAATGAGTAAATGGGATGGGAGTGAGCAATAGAGGGAATAGGGGATGAGAACATGAGGGAACNGGATGGTCAAGCTGGGGGAGGGATGGAGTGGGAGAGCAATGAAAGAGATATCTTGGGGGTAAGAGAGAAACCTGGTGCTAGGGAAATTTCCTGGAATCCACAAGGACGGTCACAGATTAGACTACTAGCAACAGTGGGAAGGGGGCCTGAACTGACCTACCCTAGTAATCAGATTGGTGAATACCCTAACTATCATCATAGAGCCTTCATCTAGTAACTGATGGAAGCAGATGCAGAGATCTACAACCATGCAACAGGAGTATGNTTCTTAATGAGCCTTTATTAATACTTGAACAATACAAAGGTNATAGTTCATAAATTTTGAATTTCCAATGTATTGTTGATCCTAAAGTCATCACACTCAGAGCTGGGTTGGGAAATGGGGAATAGATTTCAGGGAATGAATTTTCTGATTTATTATTGATTCTGATATGGCAAATCACCCTAANTCTCAGGTTATTTATGTAATGCTGTCTTAAATACTATGTGAGGGTGGATTTTGAGGCCATATTGAGTTCTGTAGATTTTTTAGTACTATGACCCATTAGAGGAAAGAAAAGTGTGGGGTGCTCCAGTGAGTTTCAGATNTTCAACTGTTCTGATTTATGATAAAAACTCTGGAAACTGGTGGGTTTTGCATTTGAAGTGACACCTATGAAGAGGGGTAAACTGATGCTAAGTATGAAACATATCCAGATAACAAGACTTTGAGAGCTAGAATAACATACTTTACTTGTTATGTATTTAACACATATGACACTGGGTATGTTAAAAAAAACCTTAATCTTTTATAATGCTAAACATATTCTACTTAGAATAGAATAAATATATTCTGATTTTTGTTACCCAAATAAATCTCTAGTGAAGAGAAGTCATCTTTCTCTGTCTCCTTAATTAAGTTGGTTGTTGCTTTATGAAAGCAGGGTTATATAGTTCCATACTTTTACAGGGAAGTCAGCAATAGTCAATGAGAGTATCATGGTGGTTTTGAGAGGGTAGGAGAGGAGGTGTATTAGTCACTTTTCATTGCTATGGAAAAACACCATGACNAACAAGGCTTATGGAATGAAGAGTTTATTTGGACCTACAGTTCCAGAGAGAGAGTCCATAATGGCTAGGGGGTGAGAGGGGAAGCATGGNAGCAGGTGGCTAGAACAGGTTTCAGCTGCAAAAAGGAAACAGAAAAACCTGGGAGTGGGCAGGGCTATGAACTCTCAATGCAGGCCCTCAGTGGTGTACTTCCTCCAGCAAAGTTGAACCATCTCCATAAACAGCACTGATATCTGGGGACCGAATGTTCAAATACTTGATCCTATGGGAAGATTTTTCTCATTTAAACTAGCACAGTTNGGCAGCAGGAGGCATGGGGAGGGAGTGATCAGTGGATACTAAGTCACAGTGAGATAGGAGTAGCTCCTGGTGTTGGATAGCATAGAGGGACAACCACAGATAACGTACATTGTACATTTCAAAAGGCTTGAGAAAAA
This sequence comes from Neotoma lepida, assembly GCA_001675575.1. NCBI lineage: Eukaryota > Metazoa > Chordata > Mammalia > Rodentia > Cricetidae > Neotoma > Neotoma lepida. The sequence continues at coordinate 13,737 of LZPO01045744.1, read as the reverse complement.
GATTTTGAAAGTTTCTCCATAAGGAATTGATGACCCACTTGAGGTGATAAATACAATGAATTTCATTTTAATAGCATTCAGTTCATACATGTATCAAAAGTATATGACCACCCCATTACTAGGTATGATTTTTACATATCAGTTAGTAAACTTGAAAGATCAAAGGACAGGTAAAATTTTATAGGGAATATGCTTGCAGTCCATTGAAATGATAGAAGTGTCAATGAATAATTACAAAAAGCTAAGAAAATGTTATGCAAATAAAACCTGAANGTGTCTCAAAGAAAGGGGAGAAGTAAGTAGAAACTAGTCTAATTGTATTTTTGTATTTTAGACTTTTTAGGGGCCTCTGTTAAACTCCAGAGTTTAACATCTCCCTTGGAAATCACCCTGAACCTGACTGGTACACTGGATAGCTTATGTCAAAATTTACATCTTGTCTTTGCTAGTTTTAAATGATGGATCCCATGAATGTGGCTTTTCCACATGGGCTTTTATACAAACTCAGGTTTTTTTTTAATTAATTAAATTTTTCATTTATCTTACCTCCCAACTGCAGTTTCCCCTCCCTCTTCTCCTCCAGCATAAGCTGTCATTAGCCAAACTCAGGATTTTAGTATAATAAACAGCACTATGAANTACGGGAGAGGGAGTTTTACTCTATNTGCAGGATTATTTCCAAAAGACTGATGTTTAGAAATGAAAGCCTTCTTTAGGGATCCTGATAGAGTACTAACTCTGTTCCATCATATTCATACTTTGTATTCTCTGAAGTCTTCTGTAGCATTAGGGCCTGTGATTCTAAATTCATGTGTTNTTTTATAAACTTAAATCTCACGCAGTTACAAATAGGAGCTAGAGTGTGTCTTTTAACTACCATAGGTGTTCCTAAATGGTTTTGTTCAGCTAAAGGATGAATAAGAAGCATCATTAATAAGTCCTTGAAATACAGGCAATCAAAGCTTATTTCAGTCAACAAACATTGAACATCCCATGACTCAGCACTGAAGGATGTTCCAGGCTTCCACTGGTAAGGGATTTGAGTCTGTCTTTCTTTCCTGGAACCTATTAGAGAGATACAGAATACAAGGAAAGTTACACTTCCCTAAAAATATTACAGATCTGTCCATTTCCCTACAAATGTNATGATTTCTTTTTATTTTAAATATTTATTTATTTTTATGTGCATTGGTGGGGTCTTTGTTGTTGTTGTTTTTGTTTGTTGTTGTTGTTTTTTGTCTGTGTAAGGGTGTTCCAGTCCCCTTGAACTGCTACAGACAGTTGTAAGCTACCATGTGGGTGCTGGGAATTGAACCTGGGTCCTCTGGAAGAACAGTCAGTGTTCTTAACCGCTGAACCATGTCTCCAACCCAAATGTCATGATTTCATTTATCTTCACAACTGAAACAGATCCCATCGCACCACATTTTCTTCATCTGTTCCACTTCTGANAGACAAAGCAGGTCGATTCCACTTCTTAATTATTGTAAATAGAACAGCAGTAAATGTGGAAATGTTACATTAACTGAAGTATCCCAGATTGAGAAAGGCAACATCACATTTTCTCTCATATGCATATATATAATAGAATATGTAAATATTATATATGATAATTAATCNCTCTATATAATTCTGAAATTAGAAAGNGGACCATGAGTGGGGGAAAATAAGGGAGAGGAAAATAAAAGGGAAGGTAATAGCATACATGTGACATGAAAAAGAGGCGAGTCNACTGGGGAGGAGATTTGCGGGAGGGGACCAGGAGGATGGAGGAGGAAGAGGAGGATGAGGAGCAACGGGAACAAAGAAGGTATGCAAATGCCATAAGGGACCCCATCACTTCATACAGAAGAAAGAAAGAAACAGCAACCAGGGCCTGCAGAGAGGACGGCTCAGCTGTTAAGACCACATACTGTTCCCACAAACATGAACTGGGTTCCCAGCACCCACATCTGGTGTCTCACAGAGCCCTGCAACTCCAGCTCCAGGAAGACCCAAAACTTCTGGCCTCTCCGGGCATCGGCCCTCACATGCACACACCCACTCACACATAGAAATAATTAAAACTAAAGAAAGCTGTTTAAAAAAAACCAGCAAATAATAATAATTAACAACAACAATAATAATAAAAAGTTTGGCTTTTTATTTGCGCTGGCCTAAGAAGACTCTGAAACCTGTTGTCTTTCATGGTTCAGCATGGTTAAGCTGCATGACTCAAAGCCCACCCCTCTATCTTTGAGGCTAAACTTTAAGCATCATGCCTATAAGGGCCAATTTTCAGTATTTTCATTCCTTCCCTCATATGGGCCTGTTTTATAATCCGTGTTTCACTTTTTTTTGCTCTTAGTTGGGTCTTTTCCAAGTGCTTAGAAACAGCTAAATTCTGAGGCATGAAACCATGCTCAGAACTCTGACACAAGCTTCTAATTCCTGAGCGGTTTTGAAGGATCACTTTGCAGTTCCATTAAGCTATGGAGAGTGACTATGCGTCTCCTGGGTTTTCGTTTGGGCATTCTTTTGTTTTGAGATAGGAAGCTTCCTATATAAGGGCCATATGACTTAGCTAAAACCTTGCCCAGCTGTTTTATGAGCCTGACTGACTGTTACACATGATTCTTTATGTCATCACGGTACTTCCTTAATTATCATCTGGCATGCCAAGAATGTGAGGTGAGTCACTGCTCATACATTCTAAAATGGGAAGGGAAAGACAAGACTGCTGGGCTCATGACTATGGAATTGTTTAAGTCAAGCTCTTTAGCAAAATTATTAGTATTAGATCTGAAAGAATTAAAAATAACACTTGCAGAAGTTTTAAATAATGTATGGATATATAAAATAACAAATAGTTATAAGAAATTATCTCAGATTTCTTCAGGAAATTTAGGGATATTTTTTATCTATCAGCAACAAGTTACTTAATATAAAAATGACCACTAAAATGAAAAAATGATGCAAAATCCTCTAGTATTTCTGTTTTTTTGTTTTGGAAAGTTTTGTATCCCCCCCATTTGCTTTATAATTGGGTGGATATAAATTAATGAACAGAAATGAAGCCAGATATATATAACAATTTAACAGAACCTGATAATCTAATTTCAATTTTTNAAGTTCATTCTTAAGTCTTTCCATCATGGGGTTCATTGGGAAATTAAGCAACATATAAATACTTCATCTGACTGTCATATTCACTATTTATTACATAATTTCTTCTATAATACAATTAGGAAGAACCTTCAAGGAACTTATGTGTGTATAAAAGTGTTAGTTAAATACTCAGCACAATATTTAAAAAAACCATATCTAAGTTGCTAGGTGGAGACTGCTTCTTAGTTAACGTAGAATATCACTGAGCTGAAGGAACAAGTCACCTCAAGAACATAAGGAGAAATAAACACATGCTAAGTGGATAAACCTTACATCCTTACTAGAACGTTTCTACCACTAACACTTGCTAAATGGATAAAACTTTACATTTTTACTAGACCGTCTCGATCGCTAACACTTGCTAAATGGATAAGCCTTACATCTTTACAAGACCATCTCTACTGCTAACACCTCAGGAGATTTAAAAGTATTCTTTTTTTGTTTGTTTGTTTGTTTTTTGTTTTGTTTTGTTTTTCGATACAAAGCTCTGTGTAGCTTTGCGCCTTTTCTGGAACTCACTTGGTAGCCCAGGCTGGCCTCGAACTCACGGAGATCTGCCTGCCTCTGCCTCCCGAGTGCTGGGATTAAAGGCGTGTGCCACCACTGCCTGGCTTAAAAGTATTCTTACATTAATTGCAAGAAGAAGTAAAGGAGTCCCTTTGAGGTCACAACTATGAAGTCATGTGGTTATAGAAGTCCTGCTGCATTGTTGTGTGAAACATGAAGTACATTTACCTATCTTGTCAGTCTCCTAGCAAGACTTGGGAAAGTTTTATCTTTTCATCATCAAGCTTAATTAATTGGATAGTCTTCCTTCAGATTTCACATCACTCAATATTATTTTGATATCGCTTTATATCACTTGATATCACTTTAATTGAAGGTTCCCTTGAGTGTGAACCCAGAGACGAATGATCTTATTTGTTCAGAAACTTTTAAAANGTTCTATCTATTTGTGAGTGCTAGTGGACAAAACACTTATAAACTTTAAATACTTTTATTTCACATGAGCTGTGAATGAAGACTCTATGAAGAGATTTATTTACATAATATTAATTTATATTTAAAATATTAGTAAAGTAAGGAAGTCTCATTATTGCCTTCAAAGAGTACATTCTTAAAAATTAAGCCCACCGTCAAATAAAACGAAAGCAAATGCAAGTGAGATACTGCTCTTCTTTTACAAACTTACCTCTTTCTAGGTTCAAGTGCATTTAAGCTTTTAAGAGAGAGCCATTGTGTTTCCATTTCTGAGGAAATGCGATAGTGCAGATCAGAATGCTAGCTGTGTAAAACACAATTCTTATCCCACTGCCAGGGGCCCCATCAACTGCCCAAGCCACACAACTGTTGCCCACATTCAGAGGGCCTGGTTCGGTCCCATTCAGGTTCTCCAGCTGTCAGTCCAGAGTCTGTGAGCTCCCAGCATTCCTTGGGAGGACTTACCCTCTCTGAGGAGTGGATGGGGGAGGGGTGAGGGGATGTGGGGGAGGAGTGGGAGGCGAGGAGAGAGGGGGAACTGTGGTTGGTATGTAAAATGAAAAAAAAAACTTAAATAAAATAAAAAGACCACAGCTCTTCCTATGGAACAGCCAGTGTATTCTAGCAGAAGGGAAGGCAATCAGTGGAAATCTGGCTTTGTATCTCTGAGCAGACAGTTAATGCTTCAAGGTTTCAGAGGAACACAGAAGCCCCATGTAGAGAGGACATAACCTTGGGGAGGGGAGAGAAAAGAAAAAAGAAAGGGCAGGAAGGGGAAGGAAGTGAGAACAGAAGATGGGCTGACATCATGGTTTCTGTCAACTTGATGTTAAATCCTGGGAAGAGGGGATCTCAGTTGAGGAAAAGGCTCAATCAGAAGACCAATGGGCATGTCTGGAGGGGCATTTTCAAACCACACAAAATAAAACAGGTGCATGAGCACATTTCATTCGTCACTGTCTTCTTAAGCTCATGACAGCGCTATGAAGATTAATTAATAATTGACGTAAGGAATTGGAAAATGTATTGTTCTTATAATGCTTACAAACCTTCAAATATTTAAGCATGACCTTAAATTTATGAATCAATTTCTTTACTTTAGCATGCATATGCACGTGTATGTGTGTGTGTGTGTATGTGTGTGTGTGTGTGTGTGTGTGTAAACATACTGCCCCATATAATGTGGAGTCAGATGATGACTTGTGGGATTTGGTGCTCTCATTCCATCATGTGGCTTCCGGAATTGAACCCAGGTTCTTAGGCTTGGCTACCAGCACCTTTACCGGCTGATCCACCACTCTGGCCTTAAATTTATGAATTAGTTGAATAATTGATGGCAGTGATATATGATGTTCTGTTCTATACTTAATAATACATTTATAGCAACTCTGCGGACTTTTGGGTAAGGTGGTAGGACTCTATTTTCATAAAATACCACTATAATCATAAAATAGCTTTATAATCACTCTTGAATGCTACCAAATAGTAATATATAATCACAATTTCAATGATAAACTTTGAGATTTGTGTCAACCAAGAAAGAATAGCTGTGGTGCCTAATAACTCATTAATTTCTTACCATTTCAACTTTTTTCTTCTTAGCAATGAAGGCTAATCAAAAATGGTAGCCTAAAATTACTTATATTATTTTATGTGGCCTGCATACTTACTCATACCTTGCCCATAGCCTTATTTTTAATGATAACTTGCATTTCTTAAAATACATTCACTCGAAAAAATGGTGAATATTTTATAACTTTAAACAAAAATAAAATATTTAAATAATTGAGAAGATAAACTTGATTTGCTATGACTAAATATTGTTTTAAGTGAATTTGTGATAGATTTGTCAGTGAGAATTTTAATCAGCATTGACACACATGACGGTACTGTGAAGAGTTAACATCTGGATGCTTGAATGTAAGTTTGAATTAGGCAATCTTACTTGAACCTTCTCATCTTCCTCTTTACATCTTGGGATCCTTGTCTCAGCAATGCTCCAGAGGTNACCTTCTGGGCTTCCCTCATTTGTGATCTTAGTCTCCTCCAAGCCAGCCCTCTCTGAGGACTTCATCCACCTTTGATTCTTTGCTTTCATGTCTTCAACTCATCTCTTCATAGTATCTTAGCCTCTTATTCTTCAAATATATACTCAATCCCACCCTAGTCTAGAAACAGTTTCCTTAACAGCCCCATTCACTCACAAACCTCTCAGTGTTTCTGACATATTGTCTTATTCACCCCGTAATCTGTTCACATCTGACCAAGATTTCTTCAGCTCTATAAAAATTTCTTTTTCTGAGATCCTAACAATTACTATTCTATTTCCAGTGCTAATAGCGTCAGTATTACAATGTCTCTCTCATACCTATGTTTATCTTTCCTGCCAACTGGACTGCTATATAGCCTAGAAAACCTACTGCATGCCCTGTCTTCAGCATTCAGCCCTTGCTGATGTCCTCAATCAAATTTGCTTCAATTTTGTGCTCCAATACACTTCAACTTCACTTTTGATATAATTTTGTACACAATTCTGATCTCATTCTGACCAGAGTCATGAAAGGTCCCAGAAGACTCAATCATTTGGAGGGTCCAAATGATATCATGAGTACATGACAGCTTCTGTCATTGCGATACCTACTCCTTAGCTGATTATCTAGGGATCCTCAGTCCCCCCTAAAAGGCTATTTGTGTTCATTTTCTGGGAACCACAAGAGTGTTAATCATGTGTTCATGTTTAAAACAAGAAAGGTATGATTGAGTTTAGGATGTAGCCCAGTGGTTCCAGTACTGGCCACTACCATGGCATATGTAATGCCCTTGGGTATCAGTTTAGCTCTACAAAGAAAATATAAATCAAAACAAGAATGGAAAAGGCAAGTAAGTCCACTTCCATCATTGTTTTCTAAATTGCTTGCCATGAATACTGCCCTTGCTGGGATTTCTATCCGTGAAAATGTTGCTTCCCAAGATCCAGTCAAATTCTGCTCAGACCTGCTCATCTTCAGGCTTCAGGTACCAGAGTCGACCTCTAACTTAAGACTGAGTGCTGTGTCTATGTGCATGAGCACACACACACACACACATACACACACACACACACTTTGGAGGGATGTGATAAGGATCCAGTGCCTCTGACTCTGGGGCACTGAGGCAGCATTGTGTATCCACATAGCCTAGCCTCACAGAGTTCTCAGTAAATATAGTTNTACTGACTCCTGAGTCTCCCTCCATGGGGCTCAAAAGTTAGAGATATGAATGCGAGTAATTCTTTCAATTGCCATCATTCTTTCAATTGCCCTCATGTTGCCTTGCTCTTTTGACACACACATAATAAGCATATAAAATTATCTGTGCTTAGGAGGGCTATAGAGAAAAGCGCTTTATGATATTATGTCACTGTTAAGTTCAGCTTTGATGGCAGCGCGGAAAAAGTTCTGCAAAATATTTCACTCGATTCCTAAATGATCATGGATACTCACTGTGGACTGAAAGATGAATAAAGGCATAGCCCATGCTTTCAAGTTATTTCTGTCTCAAAAGACAGAGAGGCCAACAATTAGCTATTATGGAATGTAATGTCATATGTATGTGACATGCACTCTGGGAGACCAGATGAGGAACAGTTTCACAGAGGATTTGAAAGGTTGAGACTTAAAGTATGAATGTGCCAGATGAGCTGGGGGGACAGCATGTGCTATGGCTGTTAAAGGGGGTATTACAGTGGTTTTAAAGGCCAAGGGAGTTGGAGGGATACTGAGAGAATCCTCCGCAGCTAGTAAACATGGGTGTGAGACTGTCTAGATGGGCAAGGCTATTCTGAAAGGCCATATGTGCTGATCTGAAGAGANTGAACTTTATTTGTCTAAAAAGCCAAAAGTGTGGGAGCAGTAGCATACACCCTAGGAAAAGAGAAATAGGAGCTGTGTGAATGCCATTGAGAAATTACAGCTTTCAGTAAGGTGTGAGACTTCTTAAGTGGATCCTGAAGCAGGAGCTGAGCACCCAGATCCCAGAAGGACATTTCTGATTTCCAGGGACTCTTATGAAGACTGGATTTTACTCANGATGTTTTGATCTTCCTTGGGTGAGAAGCACTGAACAGAACTCACTTGTAATGGGTGTCTTATTTCTGAACAGCAACTTGCTTAATTCGCCCTTGTATTTTTGGTTATGTTTTTTTTGCTTGGAGACTGGATGACATTTGTAGGAGGGCTTGTGTTCAATAGGAAGTCATTTGTAACATTACAATGAACAAGCGCTTACCAGAACAGGCGAGAAATTATTAGAGCATCACCCAAGCTTTGTTTTCCCATTAACAACCTATCTGTCTGAATCCTCTTAGCAAACACAAAAAGGCTAAGATTTCAGACTCTCTGTGCCTCTGAAATCAAACATTATCCCCAAGCCTGAGGGAAGGCATTTCAACAGACTCTCCAGCCCAGCTAGCCAAATTGCCTGTAAGTGGACAGGTGATGTGGATGTCAGCTGGGAAAGAAATGACTTACTATAAACTCCAGGCATCTCTCACTTCACTCTCAGGAAATGTAACTTGTATCATATTTCTCTTCCTGGAAGATGTTCAGCAAGGCAGAGTCCTCAGTGATACTGGTAAATACGGAAGTTCTTTATAAACCTTGCCTCACACTTATTCAGAATGGAAGAATTAATTTGGAAGCTTGTTCTTAATGTTTAAAAATAGAATTTTTTCCATGTGGCCATTCATTTTAAAAGAAAAATAAATAAACAAATGTCAGTCTTGTTAACTATNATCTGGAAAACTCGCCTTAGCTCTACTGGAATAGCCCTTCCTGAAAGACAACTTTACTTAAGGCTCCAGGCTATGAACTGGTTGAAGACTTAGCACTGGGACCCCTGTAATCAACAATTAAGCCATTTGAACAAGTCGTTGTTTGGAAATAAATTACACTTGGTTTGGGGAACATAATTTACAAAGTGAAGTTTTTCTAAAGCAATCACAGCCTCTTTCTTGTAGCTTATGAGCACTGAAAGTTTGAAAACGTGCAAATCTCTGTTCTCTTTCATAGATTCCTCCTGGCCTCGCATTCTTTATTACATAGTAAAGTTGGCAGAAAGGAAGTAGCAGCTAGGAGTTTGTTTGTCTTCCTGATCTTTTACTCTGCAATTTGGTTTTATCTTTTTCTTTGTGTGTGAGACAGAGATGCTGTTTACCACCTTGCAGACAGTGGTTCCTTTAGCAATATAGAAAACTACACCAGATTGACCTTCCTATACAAGGAAATGACATAATATACCAAGAAACATAAATTGATGGTATTTCACCATACTCTTTATTTTTCTCATCAGAAAAACATCTAAGCTTGTGATGGAGAATAAATCAATCTGTCTTATACTTCATTCTCTCCATAAAACAACTATGCCAATACATATTTTTGCATATTTTAGAAGTGAGTTATTTTCCATGTTATTCTTCCTGAAGTTGCCGAATTTCCAGTGCTCACCACCTGGAAAGGAGGTGCAAAGTGAAGCCTTGTACCCTTGAGACAGTCCCTACTGGTTTCTCATTAGGTGGTCAGCCAGGGATGCCTCCCAATTTGTTCAGTTTAAACCTTCCATCCTTGAGAGACAAGGCTCTTCACCTTCATTAAGTTAACTTTGTGGGTACAAAGCAATATCAGACCCTGGTTTGGGAACTCAGTGGATGAAGGGAGTCGAATAGACACTGATCTGCATATAGGACAATGACACAGGATCTGTGCAAAGGGTTCTCCTCTCAACCATTGCTTAAAACAATCAGATTTATGACCATCACTTTACATCCTAAAGAGTTATTCATTCAGCTCTGGCAATAACACAGGTCCAGTGTATGCTTGGTGGATTTTCAAGCAAGAGAAGGGGATGGCCTTCCTAATGCACAGCAGACCTGCCCCAAAGTGGCTTCTCTGTTCCCAAGAGTACATCAGCTCCTGAGTGGGAAGGACTTCTATCTTTAAAAAATTAAGCCACCAATTCTTTTTGATTGCCATCCAGCCAAAGCCACCTTGGATGCCATCTCCAAGACTTACAGCTACTTGAACCCTGACCTCTAGACTGTGTTCACTAAGTCCCCTTATCAGGAATTCACTATCTTGTGAAAACCCAAACCAATTCTCCATTTAGATGACCCAACCTCCAGCCATTGATAACACGTGAGGACGGGTTTTTATACAAGAAAAAACAAGTGGATTAAGTCTTTTTTTTTTTAAGAAAAGAATTGTTCATCTTTTTAATTAGGTTACCATTCTATTAGTTTTCTTTCCAGGGTGTTACAATCCCAATCTAGTACTTTTCTTCCATAAGACACACAGACATTTCTCATCAAAATTCTTCAATACTTTTTGTTTCACTATGTAACTGTTGATGTATATACTGCCCTTGATATTTTTCCCTGCTCCCTGAAAGTTGAGTTATAATTAAAGAAGTACTTGTCTAAAATATGTAAGTACTCNCTAAGGTTTATAAGGGAAAACAGTTCTGATTTTCCCTTCTCTAGCATGTATCTTTCCTAAAACCCAACAGACTGCAATTAGCCCATTTTAAAGATATTACTGTGTGTTTTGTGATACTTCCTGGTGTGCTCAAATAACGGGAGGGGAAGGAACTGTAATTATCAACCTCAGGGATACCAGGCACCTAGGAAGTACAAATGTCACAGTGAACATTTTCCTTAGAGACCAAACATGATTTGTTGTTGTTGCTAGTATCATTGTGTGATTGTAAACACTGGAATGATTCTTCTTGTCTTAAATTTTATAAAATTAATATTTTATATTAATATACTCACTCCCCAATGCTCAGGAAAAGAAATAGAGACTTCTTTTCTTCATCAGACTCTGAAAAGATTACTTTTAAGTCAGATCAGTAACGACAAGGAGAATCTTATTTGTAACCAAGAGGATGCGAGCAACTTGATATCCTGGAAAATACTGACCTTGGAATAAAAAGGCAAGAGTTCAAGTCCCATCGTGATCTCTGCCTGGCAGAGGGATAGAAGGGTAGTCATTTAACTTCTGTAGCTTTGATTTCTCACTTAGGAACTAAGGTGGTTGATAAAAATTACTGTCAGGATTCCTTTAAGTTTAAGAGTACAGTTTATGGTTTCTCATGACTGAAACATTTGCAAGAATGCAAGAATAATGCTGAATCACATTTTTGTTTAAATCTTCAGCTGTTAATGTTTTCCCATCAATGGTCTTAAATCACTGTGGAGATTTTACGTTTCTCTTTGGGAATGACCATCTGATGGGCTTGTTCTTGCATGGTTTTTGTTCCTAATTTTTTGATGAAACTTTAGCATCGCCTGGTACTTAATTACTCCTTCTGCCATTTTCCTGCTGAATATAATATGGTAGAATTTCCAAAGGTTGAACAAGTGAATGTAGATTTTATACTCATTCAGCACCTGGGACAGGATCACAGGCATTGCCGGTTTCTGTAAATGGCACAGGTCACAGTCCCAGAGGTTGTCTAACAGAAACAAGTTGGCCATAGCCCTGTTTTCATGGAAATCAGTTTATGGTGGTGGGAAATAGGCAATGAATGTGTAATACGGTAAATTAGTTGAGACTCAGAAGACTGAAGAAAGTAAAGCAAGGTGACGTGTCAGGTAGTGACTGGAGCCAGGATGACTTTAAGCTTCTTAGAGAAAATGACATTTGAGCTGAGACAAGAATGATGAGGAGAATTCGTGTAAATGAAAACTCTGGAAAGACTGTCCCATGAGAGACACTGAAGATACAAAGGACAAAGGCCTCAATGACCACAGTGTATTCAAAGAACCAAAATCCAGGTCACTGTGGCAAGTCATAGCTGCCATACAGAATCTGATGTAGGAGGCAATGTATGAGAGGCAGGACCTCATTGACTTCTGGACCAGCATCAGGAATGTGCCCTTTACTCTGCAAACTTGATGACATGTTCTAAAAGTTTTAAGTAATTTTTTATTTTAAAAGTTTATTCTGTCTACTATGTGCAGGCCAGACTGAAAACAAGAGGAAAAGGAACATGTATAATCATGATAGTGCAGCAAGAGTTCTATGGAGAGATGCTGTCTCCTTGGTCTCAGGCGATGATAGAGTAGACGGAGAAGAGTGGATAGAATTGGGGTCTGTTTTGGAGGTGGAAGGAGTAAGACTTGCCAATGGATTGGGTTGATGATGAAGGAAAGGCAAGAATTAAACTGACTTCCAGGGANTTGAACGAAACACCTGGGCAAATGGCTGTGTCTCTATTGAGTTGTTAAATGTTGATAGAGAGATGTGTTTGGCTAGAAAAGCAAAAAGTTGAACAAAAGGCTGATTTTGGCCTCCAAGTAGAGATGCCCAGGAGGAACAGAAGCATGTGAGTTCAGAGTACACCAGAGGGAAGTTGACCAGGGTTTTATCTCCTGTCTAGCATATCTCTCCTCCTCCTCCTCCTCTTCCTCCTTCTTCTTCTTCTTCTACTTCCCTCCCTCCATGCCACTGTCTCTCCCTCCCCTCCATACCTCATTGGGATATTTTTAGTGTTCAGATCTCCTAACAGTGGTATGTTGTTTGATCTGGCTAACTCAGGGGTGTTTTGGACTCCAAACTTGGTCTTCCCTCTGTGTTCTCTTCTAAAATTTCTTTCCTTTATAACAATCCCTGCAGACATCAGCTCTGTGCTTTCCAAGAGAACTGATTCTTAGATAATCTGGTAGCAGCATGTGACTGGTTTTGATGGATTAATGTTGACGAAGGTCTAGGGTTAACTGAGCTTGTACTTTATAAACAGAAGCCCTATCCAGGGAGGAAGAGCAACCTATCAGTGGCTATCACAAGCTTGGGCTTTCAGGAAAAGTGTTGCATAATTAGAGAGAATGCTGGCACCTTCCAACACCTCTTGACCTCCTACCATACATTTAAATGACTTTGGAAGTACAATTCCATTTCACAATAATTAAACGTACACAGAGTGATCAAAGCCATTCTTTATCTCTTGCCAAGAGCTTTCCTACAATACACAAACTATCTAAACTTTATTATCTTATTTGTTCTTCCTAATGGTGTTAAATAAATTTTGCCTAGCAAGAAATCTCATTAATCAGCAAGGAAAAAATCACTAGAGAATGTAGCTAATGTAAAATTTGGATAAATATAGTCTAGCCTAAAGTTTTGAGCAATGACCTCTTTCATGGACACTTTAAATGCTATTTTTAAAATGCAGGTTCATATGTCTTAGTGTTTTGTCATTAATTGTTGGATTTTAAGTATATGAAAAAAAATANTCACTCAGGCACATTTTCATTCGAATATTTTTTTTCAACCTTTTCTAATGCTTCAGGGTTTTCCTCAGTGTAAAGTGGTAATTACAGATTTTAGTGGCTGAGTTTTGCCTATTATAGTAGAAAAAGATGTATTTATTAGTCTACTTATAATTGTTCAAATAAATTGCCTCACTACTTTCATACCATCACATGTGGCATTTGGAGGGTTAGGAAGAGGTGGTGGTGCAGTCTATACTATTCTATTGTCTAGGTCGCTGTAGAAAACAAGTTAACTTACAGGTAATTTTAAGAATTAGTTTTTTTTTTCTTTCCAAATGGAAACAGCTGTGGTTTTTTTTTTT
>LZPO01045740.1:0-11564 GCA_001675575.1 Neotoma lepida | reverse complement strand
AGTAGGGGATATTCTCTCAGGGTATTGGACAGATGGTAGTAGGGATATTCTCTCAGGATATTGGACAGATGGTAGTAGGGATATTCTCTCAGGGTAAAATAGGCAAAACTAACTTTTTGGATTTCTCAGCTTGAAGATTGTTTACAGATAACATTTGCCTTGGGTGACTTAATTAGATCAGTCAGTCTCATTCTCAAAACAGAGGTCAGCTTCAAGCCTCTCACCCCCAGTCATCTTCTCTGTTCTTTGTCTCTGAGGGATACTATCTTGTCTTTCAAAGACTATCTTTGAAGTCATCCTTTTTGGTGACTTGGAATACTGTAAACTGGCAAACTGTATGTGCTGTTTGCACTTGTTGAAAGTAGCCTTTGGGAGCAGAGAGGGCTCCCCTGTCTCAGACTCATACATGGTTATCTCAAGTGTCCTTCAAGAATCTCTGTTCAGGGGCAGGTTGGCCTTTATCAAAGAGGAAGGAGAAAGCACACAGCTAAGACTGTAAAAGCATCATGCCTTGGAGAACAGCTAGAGGGTAAACCACTTCTAACAAAGACGACTCCTGTTCATCCATGGTATAACATGTGTGGCCGGAACAGAAAGGCAGAGCTCATCTGTGAAGATGTTTTGCCAGCNGCTCTCAGTTATGATCCCCAGCCTGGCTGTTTCAGCAGGACTTCTCCAGTTGTTCCTTCTGGACTTGTAAATGATTTGATATCTTCCTGCTAGGCATACGAAGCACCCAAATANATGATTTTTTGCTATTTATTTTTTAGTATTTTTTCTTTTTAAATTATATGTACATATGTGTGTCTGTGTTTCTGTATGTACAGATGGGTATGGGTTTCCTGTGTAAGCTGGAAGAGGGGGTTGGATCCCCTAGATGGACTTACAGATGCTTGTGAGCAGTCTGAACTGGAAACAAAACATAGGTAACCTGCAAGGGCAGTATGTTCTCTTAACCACGTAACCATGTCTCTAACTCCTGCTGCTGGCTCTGTCTTCTACTTTCACTTACTATATCTTTAAAAAACTCCACTCATTTAAAATTTCAAGGTTGGNTACCATGGATCATTCTCTGGACAGAACAAATATTCAGTTCTTCCCTAACATCTCTTTAATCTTATGAAATTTTAAAGCCCCCTGATTCAAATGACCACAAGGAAGAAGAGAGTTCTGACAGCAAACAGAACAACTCAGTTTCAACTGTGAAAAGCCAATGACACCTGATATTTCCTTTTTCCTCTCCTTTCCAAGCTTGTCTGACTGAAAGATGATCTCTGTCTCTGACTGCAGATGATCTAACAAAAAAAAATTATAAAAAAAAAACTCTCAAAAGACACAATTAGTAAAGTTACAAAAGGGGGCAACAACATAATTTATCTAGTTCTCATCATTAAAACTGCTGACAAGACTACTAGTGTGGCTGACAAACCTCGCACACTCCCTACCCCAGTTATCTGCTAACCTCCATCACTGGAAGAATAAATACTAGCTCTTCTAGCTTCCCTTACAGCTAGAGATGGCCATATGTCAGGGTCCTGGTCCAGGAGATCCAGGTCTAAGTCTGTTGAAGTGCTCAGGAAAGCTTTAACGAGGACTAATGTGGTTATGGACGCTCTTCTGGCCTGTCTCTGAGCACACACAAGAAGTCTCCAGCTGTGTACACACAAGAAGTCTCCAGCTGTGTACACACAAGAAGTCTCCAGCTGTGTACACACAAGAAGTCTCCAGCTGTGGCTGCCATCTTACTGCCCAGAAAGCCAGGTGGTGTTTTATGAACACTTCCTGACACTGTNGAGCACCAGAGCCATACCATCAGTGATAGAGACCTTAAGACATCTTTTCATGTCAGGAAAATAAATTAACACTGTTTAGGACTCTATGAGNTGGTATTATATTACTTAAAAGAGAAACCATTATATGCATGGAGCTAGGCTGTGACCAGCATCAGAACTATTAACATACAACCGTAAGTACTAACACAATTAGCATAATTTGATGTTTAAATGTTAACAGACCATTTGGAATAATCTTATCAAACTATTGATCAACTATGCCTTATTTGTTATTGGACAGTCTAACATGAGTTTATTCCTTCTTAGCCACAGAACTGGCAATAAAAACAAATTAGCTGTACTATGTGTGAGGAGGGAAAGGCTACAGAGGCAGAAAGTCTGGAGTCAGAATGGAAGTACGGAAGTAAGAGTGATGAGAAGGTGAGCCAGATAGCAGTCTGCACTACAGATGCATAGGGCATACATACTTATAAAAGTGGAAGGCCTCAACTATTTTTTTATTTACTGACTTTTTAAAAGGTTTCTCCAGTGACTGATGGAGGCAGATGCAGAGATCCACGGCCAGGCACCAGGCAGAGCTCCAGGAGTCCAGAAGGGGAGAGAGAAGAGGGATTTGTTTGTTTGTTTGTTTTTGTTTTTGGAGACAGGGTTTCTATGTGTAGCTTTGGCGGCACCTTTCCTGGAACTCACGAGGACTAGGCTGGCCTCGAACTCACAGAGATCTGCCTGCCTCTGCCTCCCGAGTGCTGGGATTAAAGGCGTGCGCCACCACTGCCTGGCGAGAAAAGGGATTCTATGAGCAAGTGCATCAAGATCATAATGGGGAAACCTGAAGAGACGACGAAACCAAACTAATAGGAACTCATGAAAATTGGATCAATGGTTGTGGAGCCTGCCCGAGGCTGGGCTGGGCCCTCTGCAGGGCAAGACAGTGGTGTAGCTTGATCTGCTTGGGGGGGGGCCCTGGTGGTGGGATCAGAATCCATCCCTGGTGCATGAGCAGGCTTTTTGGAGCCTACTACCTATGATGGGACACCTCTCGAAGCCTTGAGGCAGGGGGAGGGGCGTGGACTTGCCTCTACTGGATGTACCTCCTCATGAGAGGCCTTGCTTTCTTGTGGGGGGGGATTGGGAGGGGGAGGCTAGGGGGATGAGAGGAGGGAAGAGGGGGATATTTGATTGATGTGTAAAATGAATGAAAAAATTTTCATAATAATAAAAAGTTTTCAGGTAATATATTTTGGTCATATTCTTCCCCTTCCCCAATTCCTCCTAGATTCTCTCCAGCTCCCCACCTACTCAGCTTCATGTTCTTTCTCTCAAACAAAACAGAACAACCCTTCCAAAGCCCCACATCAAAACAAAGGAACAACAATAATAACAACAAAACCCCAAAGACAAAAAATACCAAACCAAGTCAAACTAAACCAAACCACCACCAACAATAAAAATCATTAAAAAAACTTGGAGTCTGTGTTGTTTGCTAAGGACTCCTGAGCATGGGGCCTGCTCTGGAGGGTGGTCGGTACCCAGTGTTACTCCACGGAAGAAAGCTGATCTTCTCTCTTTGAACTATTTCAACAATAAAAAAGCAGTAACACTTACTTTGCATTAAAATAAAAGTTCTAATTTGTGAAAAAGTGAATTAATATGGTAAATAAAAATGCTTTAAGAAATTCAAACAAACCTTTTGATTTTCCTTTATTTCTTTTCTCATTAGTTCATTTACAGCAATCCTTGTCAGAGATCTGGGAAAATAAATACATTACTTAATAAAATAAATAGAATTAATTCTTAAGTGTTTAGGAATAATCATTAATTCAATGTAACATAACACTTTAGAAAATATTTGTTTTCCAAATGCTTCAAGAGGATATTTGCATAGCCTAGTTTGACAATGGTACTGTATTTTATTTGACATTGCATTTTCTTCACATGCAATGAAGACCTGGAATTTCATATACTTCCACTATATGAATCAAGTATTATCATAGCTTATTTACCACTACTTTTGTTCTCAAAACACTAATTATATAAGAATTTTGATTAATCTGGGATTAACCAATACAGGAAACACAGTCATCCATTGGTGTAAATGAAGGATTGATTCCTGGATTCCCCATAAAAACAAAAACCTATGTGTGGGTGATCATACNCCTTATTAAAAATGGTTTGTAACTGCATATAACCTACACATAATCTTGTATATTATAAATAACTTATCTAGACTATTTAGAATACCTAATATTCTCTTATGTAAATAGCTCATGCACTATATTATTTCAAATAATTATAAAGATGTTATCTGTTCAAGTTCAATGAAGAGACCATTATTCTTTGAGTATTTTCCAAATGCAGTTCTTCAAATTTTCAGATATAGTACTCAGAGATAGGGAGGAATGATTACATTGACTTCATATTAGTCACTCTAGAAGACTTTATCATTCTCTTATAACTTAAAGATAGAATTAAAAATATATATTTTCTATAGATGTTTTCAACCTGTAAAATCCCTAAAATGTTATTATCATATCTGTCAATGTAAGCATAAAAGAAAATTATCTAAAGTGAAGATTGCTAGAGTGGTATGGTAGCTCATACCTATAATCCAGCATTCAGTAGTTAACTGTTTTATTAAAAAAAATTATTTTTTATATTTGAACTAATTTCAAAAGTTACTATTAATTAAAAGTCATGTGGCTAAATATATATTTTCACATACACATATTTCATGCTTTAGATCCGAATAGTGTTAACTTCTCAAATTCCTCTCCATTTAAAATTGGCTGAGTCAGAAGTGTGAATATTATTAAAGCACATTATGTTACTATGTTACGATGTTTTCTACAATTAGTATACTAATAAAAGTTACTTAAGCAGGCATAGTGTGAAGTCCTGTAATTCTATCTACTTAAGAGGATGAGGCAGTAGGATAGAGGATTATTGTTCAAATCTTGGATGGTTTTTTAATAAAAAACCTGGAGCCAGATATCAGGGTGAAAGCTGAAAGATCAGAGAAGCAGAACAGCAGCCACTAGTTCTTACCTCCACGAAATCCTCAGCCTAAAGAGAGTGAGTTCCTGTTTCCTCATGCCTTATATACCTTTCTCTGCCCTGCCATCACTTCCTAGGATTAAAGGTATGTGTGCTTCCCAAGCAAAGGGATCTCAAGTGCTGGGATTAAAGGTGTGCGCCNCCACTGCCTGACCTCTATGTCTAATCTAGTGGCTGGCTCTGTCCTCTAATCCTCAGGCAAGTTTATTAGGGTATACAATATATCACCACAGAGGATCTGAGAGCAGCTTGGGCCACACAGCAAGAACTTATGTCCCCAAAACTGAAACAATAAAAATACAAACTCTTCTATTTTCAGAGAGCCATAAAACATATTTTGGATCTCTTGTGTCCAACAGATACTATTTATCTATCTTTCAAATGTAAAGCTACCTTCTTTTAAGAATCTTTAATTAGAACTATAAATAAATGGACATAATAGTATTTGAGAAAAAAGATTTAGCATTCAGTCCTTAAAAAGATGAGCCAAGAGAACAGGCTGCTCCCAATTCTCAGGGAAGTTCTGTTCACATACACTGTGACTTGTTGGGTGTTTCTATCTTAATATAGGTTAATGTTTACTTAATAGGAACCTGTTTAGTTAATTTCATTTGTTACTTATAACATTATACTTGGTCATTCCTAAGAAAAATACAGATGCATTGAAATTGTATTATTTTGTAAGTCCCCACAAAATCTGAAATTGTATCCTGATCACTCTGAATATGCAAATGAGTATTTATTGAAATGAAAAGTATGTCTAATGGGATAG
Organism: Neotoma lepida; assembly: GCA_001675575.1. Classification (NCBI taxonomy): domain Eukaryota; kingdom Metazoa; phylum Chordata; class Mammalia; order Rodentia; family Cricetidae; genus Neotoma; species Neotoma lepida. Next base: position 5,945 of record LZPO01045740.1, on the reverse strand, counting down.
TCAGTATTTCTTGGAAACAGTTCAATGACATATCTTACTAGAAAAAAGTATTAATACAATTTTCTATACATTTAAAAGAATAATAATTTTGAAATCCAAAACACAAGGAAATGATTTGGCAGTATTGAGGGTACAGATCACTTATTTAGAATAAAACTTTTTATTATCTTTCATGAAAGAATGAAAAATATTTTCTTACTATTGATCAAAAATATTTTACTACTCATGAGTCTTATTAAAAGAATTAAAAAATATTTTCTTTTCCTTTAGCCTCTAATTTAATAGTTCTCTTTGTAGTATAATATACATGCAGACATGACCCAATGTTTTACTCTAATAAAACCTAAGCACAAACAATGAAAAGCCAGAATTGACATCTTCATATTATGAAATCAGTTGTTCTCACACAGTTCACTTAATGTAAAGAGATCTGCTTATAATCATACCAATGAAGTTCAACATACCTGGCTTTTATGGGGAAGTTCTGTGAAATATCTTTCATTAGTTTTATAGCATCATAAACAGGAGTGGACGCTATTTGAGAGGCTGCTTGAAAACTAAGATCTGGAAGCAGAAAACCAAAGTCACTGGTGCATCTACTGTGATGTTATGCTTTAGACATTTCCATTCAACAGAACTCTTTTACTCAACATTTCTTCCCATATATTCACATGTATGTTAATTGTATTGTATTTAGTTTTTTTTAAAGGTTTTAAATCAAAAGCTTCCTCCCTAAGTTAAATTACAGTATGACTTAAGACTTTGATGAATGAGTGATTTAATATTTTTCTGTTTTCCATAAATTAAAATATATCAAAAATGACATGTGCAAACATAAATAATATGGCTTCTGCCATAAAAGCATAGGGCTATTTTTTTCTATACTTAGTTGAGTGAAATACATGACAAAGGCTTTGATGCAAAGAGTAACAAGTTAGTGATTATTGAGGGAGGGGTACCACAGTCTCTGGTGGTGTAGCCCCTGGTAAATTAGCCGTGATCCAGTAAATAATATCACCCATGCTCATGTAAACAACCCTAGTTAACTTAGTGGGACGGACACACACACAGTAGGAGGGAGACCTCTTGGGAAAAGAAGGGCTTCAGTGGAAAGGGCNTGGAGTGAAAGTGACTAGAACCCATTATATACAGGTATGAAATGGTTAAAGAACAAATGCATTTTAAAGAATAACAGACTAGGGATGGAGCTCAGTAGCAGACTGCTTGCCTCTCACATGAAAAACTCTCCATTCATGCCCAGCATCTACTCTTTAAAAAATAAATAACAAAGAAAGAAAAAGAAGAACAAAGGGAAAAGAGGAGCTCAAAAGAGCCAATTATTGAGATAATTATTAAAGAGGATTTAACTCAGTACATTAATTGTCTCTTTAGATATCGTTTGTTTATGCTGAAATAAAACTAAAATTTACAATCAGCATTATTTTTCCTGAAATGATAGTTCTACTGAAAGGAAAATCTAGGTGGCTGGCCATAGTTGCTTTCAAACATGTTAGAAACAATAAACAGTCTCACTATTTTCAAGAGTCAGAGACATTTTAAAGTCAAATTCTTTTGTTACTTAATCATGCTGCTTTATAACATCTCATTAGAAGGAGACTCCTGATTTCTCAAATAGTGGTTAAAGAAGCTGCCTTGAAATAACAAGGCTATTTTTGTTCCCATGTTATCTGTGTGCAAATTTGAATCAGTTGGAGACAAAGCCTAGCTAAATATGCTATCAGGCTAGTCTCCCAGGGGAGGGCACAGTCTAAACTAGAGTTTAAACTCTAGCTATATCATGTACTATCTGAATTAATGTTCATTACTATTTCCTTAGCNTACTCAATTGTTTCTAGTTCCAATACTACAGGGAAACTATCAGTGTTCATTAATGTCTTTGCTCTAATGACAAAACACAATGGGCAATTTTATAAGCCTCTCTGAGGAAGCTCCTTTTTGAAGATTACCACCTAGGGGAGGGGGAAATGATGACATAGTGTGCTATAACAGCAGTCCAGAAAGAAAAGCCTGTATCATTTCAAAGATGTCTTCAGAGTGAGTGTACCATAAGTATGTGTTTAAACTATCTCATCCTGTTGAATGATGTTCTATAAAGTAGTGAGACCATGAGTAATTGATAGAACACTTGTTATTAGCAGTGATGTATAGAAGTTATAGAACCTTAAATTGTCTTGCGCATTCTACTATAGTTTTAAATATGATCTTCAAAGGTTTATTAAATAAACTTGATTGTGTATGATACAGTATAACAATTAGTATGGACTAAAAAATCAGTCACTTAGCACATCAAACTAGTAATTTTTTTTTTTATAAAATGGGAGAGACCTCATCTTCAGAAGCTCAATGTGAAAGTGAAATCGGATAGCTTATATGAAAATATAAGATGAATCTTAAATGGTCTTATTAATAAAATACACAAGGCCAGATAGTAGGATAAATTCTGAAAGGTCAGAGAGACAGAACAAGCCACAGCCAACCTCACCTCACCAACTCCTCAGCTGATCTTATTTCCTCACTGTAGGCTTCTGAGTCCTCACCTGAATGGATCTCAGCTGAATTGCTGCTAAAAGCCTTAAAGCTTAAAAAGCCTCTAGTTCCTGGTTCTCACACCTTATATACCTTTCTGCTTCCTGCCATCACTTCCTGGGATTAAAGGTGTATGTCACNATACCTAGCTGTTTCCAGTGTGGCCTTGAACTCACAAAGATCCAGACAGATCTCTGCCTCCCAAGTAATAGGATTAAAGGTGTGTGCCACCATTTTCTGGCCTATATGTCTATCTAGTGGCTGTTCTGTTACACTCTGACCTCAGATAAGTTTATTAGGGTGCACAATATATTGGGGATACAATATCTCACCACATGAAAAGGTTCTTTCAAGTATTTCAGGTAAAAGTAAAACATTTTTGTACTACATATGCTATTTTGTCAAGAAAATTCTGATTAATAGCCTTTTATTTGTTGAAAAAGAAACTCCTCACTTATAGCTAGGGATTGGGGAAAATAAGGTAGAAATTGTTAGTGAATATGCAATATGGTTTCTGGAATGATGGAAATATTCTGAACTTGCCTGTGGTAACTGCTGCAGAACTCTGAAAATTCACTACAATCCACTGAACATTACTGCTCAGAGGGGGTAAATTGTATAATATGTGAATTATATGTCTCCATAAAACTGTTATATTAAAAATATAATATATATTAATATAATTAATATATCAAGCAGTCTCCACGCTGCTCTCAGGCCTCTGTTGTGTGTCACTCACTGAGTTTAGTTAGTGTTGTTGAATGGGTGGGAGGTTAGTGACTGTATTCCTGGAGAAATTGATCCCTGGAGTAGATAGATTCTCTGAAACAAAGTCTGACATTGTAGCTCAGGCTAGTACACAACGCTCAGTGGAAACTATCTGGCCTTAAACTTGTATCAAGCCTCTCACCTCAGCCTCTGAAGTGCCAAAATTACAGGCATGAGCCATTATACCAGCCTTTTAAATCAGTATCACAAACTCTGAAGTGGGGTTTAGTATTAGAGAAGGTAAATAGGTTCATACTTTTAGAATGATAGTATCAAATACCCATGTTTCATATAATTTTTTAAGTATGACTTGATAATGTTTTCATTAGAAACATATTCACAGAGTAATAGAATTTACATTCTTCTCATAATTAATTATGCCTGTTTATAAAGTAACAAATCATGTCTTATTAAAGTTTATTTAATAAAACAGAGGTCTGTTAAGAAAGTGTAATGTTAAAAGCAATAAAAGTTCTGTACCTTGTAATTCCCAGACTTTCAAAGGCATCATTCCTTTGCTGCTCTCAATCAAGTACTTTTGGAATACTGTCAGATTATCCTTAAGATCTGAGTATATTTCTCTGCATCAGAATATTAAGTAATGTTAATTGTCACCATTTACCACAAATTGTGATATATACTTTTGAATATACTTTTGAAATTCTTTCCTGTAATTAGAAAGAAGTTAATCATTCAGAATTAGGATAATAATAAATTGTGATATAGCTATAGCCATGAACTTATTGAGGAAGATAAATGTCTCCTTTCAAAACACATAAAACAAAAAATCTGAATTGATGGGTTCTCAACTATAACATACATGTAAAAGATGCCAGGAAGACAGTAGAATTACCAACTTTCACATTTTTTATTTCAATGTCTTAAAAATTGTAAGCATTGTTTCTATATTTGAAAACAAACAATTTTACAACTAAAGACAAATAATACTTCCCATAGCAAACTTCACCAAAGATTCTCCTTAGGCAGCCTTAGCGTTTGCTCTAGTTCTTTCAACTTTCACCTGTGACCTACATAAGAGGCTCCAGGAAGGTAACTTTTTCCAATGTAAACATATATAAGCATGTTTCAGAGGATCAAATAATGATATAGTGAGATGGCATTTTACTATACACATCATAGAAACACTATCTTTCTTGCATTGCTTATGAAATCAAGACATAGTNCCCTTTCTTGTTTAAATAGAATTTGTTTTAGGCTCACAGTTATTTATTATATACAAGCCAGTGTATAATAGTGAAACATCAAGAATCACTGAATATACAGAAATACAGAGAAAAGGCAAGTTTTGGTCTGATGATAGGAAAAACTTCTATTTCAAATATTTATTTTAAGGAAAGACAAAACTACCCAAATAAAATACTCTAGTTCAGATTCTAGAATCATGAACATGCAAACATGCACCATGGGCTGCACTACTGCTTAGTCCTCCCGGCACTGCTTTGATTCTGCCTGTTGTTGAAGCAGCAGGAGCTGGAGATGCAACTGCACCTTCCCAGGTGTGGCTCTTGGCATTACAGGCGCCTGTGATTGCTTGGGGACATACCAAGGAAAGTGAAATGGACTGATGTGACTTTGAAGGTCTCTTCTAAATTAGACCTCGCCCTGACTGCTCTGAAACCACTGTGCTACTGCAACTAAACCCAGGGTTTGATCTCTCCTGTTCCCAGCGAGAGGGTTACAGTTAAGAGGGTGGTTTCACCTTCTTTGTTGTTTCGCATAAGATGGGAAGGGAGGAGGTCTTTACAACAAAGACCCCATAATAATGAGGGCTATAATTTGTATTTGCTGCTTAGGAAGGGGGTCAAAGAAAGAGGGCTTAGATTTGCCTAAGTATTACTTCATGTGTTCCAAATTGTCAGTGCACATGAAATTGGAAGGAGGAAGTGTTTGCTCAAAGTCAGGTAAATCAACATTGTTGTTGTAATCACTGCCTCTTGAATTCTGGGGGACTCTTTTTCTCCATTTTTTGGGTCTTTTTTTATCTCCTTAGTTGATATTGTGCTTAGATATTAAATAGCCCCCAACTGAAACTTTTATGTCTGAGAAAAAGTTTAATAAAAATAGACTCAACATATCTAACACTAAAATGGAGAAAAGATTTCTTAAAAAAATAACTTTATAGTAATTGAGTAACACCTTCTTTGTGAGAAGTACTGTATCAAATACATACCCATTATGCTATTAAAAAAAAGAGAGAGAGAGAGAATCCGGTCTGTGTCAAACCAATGCGTAGGCAGTGAGGCGCCCAAGAGCAGCTGCCTTATAAACCTTGGATCTCACTAAGTAGGTTGGCTGGCAAGTTAGCACCAGGGATGCTCTTGTGACTGCCTCCTCAGTGCCTAGACTACAAGTGCATGACATCACACCCTACAGGATATGTGGTGATATATTGTGTACCCTAATAAACTTGCCTGAGGATCAGAGGACAGAGCCAGCCACTAGATTAGACATAGAGGCCAGACAGTGGTGGCACACACCCTTAATCCTATCACTTGGTAGACAGAGATCTGTCTGGATCTTGTTGAGTTCAAGGCCACACTGGAAACAGAGCCAGGCAGTGGTGGCACACACTTTTAATCCCAGTACTGGAAGCACACATGCTTTTAATC